>CAJNIZ010002719.1:0-25394 GCA_905231905.1 Symbiodinium pilosum
GAGTTCAGTTCGAGTTCGAGGGTCAGTTCGAGTTCAGTTCCAAGTTTATTTTTTGGGGGGGAGGGGGGGAGTTCGAGTTCAGTTCGAGTTCTGTTAGGGTACATTATGTATAATCCTCGTAGTTTCCATTTTATTTTCCATTATCCCAATATAGCCCCACTATAACCCTAAACCCTAAGAAGAGACTGTGGCAATACAACGCCTAGAATCCCTGTAGTTTCCATTTTCCCTATATTACCCCCATATTACCCCCATTGTAAGAAGAGAATGTGGCTATACTCCCCAGCCTTTGTCATGGTCACACCTCGTGTGCTCCGCCCAAGACTGCCGCGCTCGCCGCCCTCGGATTCGCTGAGGTTTAGGGTTTAGGGTTTAGGGTTTAGGGTTTAGCGTAGGTTTTGCAGATTTCATAAAGTAGGTTAAAATAGAAAAGTACTCACTAAGCTAGACATAAAAGCCTACCCCGGCTTTGAGAAGCCTGAAAGGGGCTGCGGCACTTGCAGATCAGATTTGTAACCTACTCGATCTTAAACAGGGAGTTTCTCAAAATCGTACCGATATGCTCCCTGAGACCCGTTCTCCCGTCATAATTCTCTTGTGCTCCCAGGGTCCCGAGTGTATTCACATTTTGAAAGACTACCACATCTCCACGGCGTTCAGGTGTTAAATTCGGTTCAATAGATTAGGGCTTGGGGTGTAGAATGTAAGGGCTTGGGCGCTGAGGGTTTGGGCTGTGAGGGATGTAGGCGGGCCCAACATGAAGTCCCAAAATGTGTAGTCATTCTTTTGTAAGCCTCATTCGGGGCTGGGGGCTTGATGGCTTCAAAAAGGTTCGGAAATTTAGAACTACCATCCGGGAGCTCTCATAAATTGACGGCTACAAACCAACCTTATATGATGTGGTCCTTGAATCGGAACTCCAAAAGAGATAACACATCTAGGGCTCGGAGTTTAATGCTCAGGGTTGAGGGCTTATATTCAAAGATTGCCGGGGCGTTGGCGTCCAAAGATTGGGATTGCAACCCCCAACATCCAAAGACACAATAGGTCTCCTAACCTTTGGAGCCACATGAGTAATGTTTTTAGTGATTGAACCTAGCAAGATTATATTCCTTATATAAAACACTATACCCCAAAAGGAGGATGTAACCTTACTCTACAATGGGTACCATAGTATCCCGAAATAAAATACTACTCACATGCATGGGTGTTGGGGAAGTCTGGGATGACCAGCAGGCTGGAGCTCCCTGTCTTATCCGTCTGCTTCTCTGTGCTTTTCCATTAGGGTTTAGGGTTTAAGGTTTAGGATTTAGGGTGTAGGGTTTAGGGTTTAGGGTTTTAGGATTTAGGGTTTAGGGTTTAGGCCATAGCCCACTGAAGACCCTAGCTGCCAACTCATTTCCCCCTGCGGCGCAATGAATGAATGCCTCGTGCCTTGTAAGATTGCTATGAAATGCCGGAACCACACAAGAGTAGCGTTTTTTGGTGGTTAAACCCAGTAAGATACTTTTCCTTATATAGAAATACGATACCCAAAAGGAGGAAAGAATCTTACTCTATAATGGGTACCATAGTATCCTCAAATAAAATACTATATCCCCAGTATAACCCCTATATAACTCCAGTTTCCATCTCATTTTCCATTTTCTTTTCCATTTGATTCTCCATTATTGGGCTACCATAGTATCCTCAAATAAAATACCCCTAAACCCTAAACACTAAACACTAAACCCCAAACCCTAAACCCCAAACCCTAAACCCCAAACCCTAAACCCTAAACCCTACTCACAAGGCTTTGCACAACTTGAGATTTGGCTGTACTCCGGAGCTCCCACAAAAAAGATCTCACAAAAGGCACAAGTTGGGGGGTTCCCAAAATTAGGGGTACCCTTTTTTTAAGGGGTCCCCATAATAAGGACTATAGTTTTTGGGGGTCTATGTTGGAGTCCCCTCATTTTGGGAAACTACCAAGTATCAAGCGCGACATCGTTTAGTGGACCTTGTTGGCGCTAGCTGCTCCTTATGCCGCCCGGGCTTAACCTGATTCGACAGGGCTGGTTCTCGCTGGTTGGTTGAACCCAGTAAGATGACACTCTCCTTGAACATTCCACAGCTTAAAAGGCGTTATTGTTGTACTCTGCACTACCGACTACAGCATCTCAGAACGTTTCGCATGCGGAGTCACTCTGCCCTTTTTAAAGCCCCTACGACCGACCCTGAACATCAGGGTAGATTCCTCACGCCTCATGTCCAGGCCACCTGAGAAGAACTCCACCCTAACTTCTAAACCCTAGAACTTAAGCTCCCGAAACCATATCAGGGAACCCAGGGGTTTTTAGAGGGCCTGCCTCTTTTGGGTGATTTGGGGATCTACTCAGGGAATTTAAGCTCGTTTACATCCAACACCTGAACCCCAAACCTCAAACCCTAAACCCTGAACCCTAAAACCTCAAACCCTAAACCCTGAACCCTTAGGGGCCACATGATTTACTCCGTCGCCGAACTATGGGGATCAGACGGAAAGTTCCCTTTAATCCCTCCATCAAAGTGGTTTGACTGTTGGGGTACTATTACGGTTACTATACGGGTTATATCGGGATACTATTATGAGGTTTATATAGGGGCTATATTGGGGGTACTATTGGGGTTACTACAGGGGTTACATTGGGTGCTATTGGGGTTGTATAGGGGTTATTATCATCCCATTTCTCTAGTCATTTTCAATGTGCTTTTCCATGGTATGCTCCATTAGGGTAAATTAAGCCCAAACAAGCCTATACTATGGTTTTATACTACCTGTATGTAACACTTATGCAATCCCTAAAACAGCAACCCCCGTAGTCAAGCCGTGTCGCTCCACCCACGTCCTCGTCGTCCTCTTCGTCGATCCCCTCCCTGACCGGGGCCGCTCCAAGCTCGGGCTTCCGTGGAGGTTGGCAGGTTATATAGGGTAATATTGGGGTTAAACAGGGGTTATATAGGGTAACATTGGCGTTGTGTAGGGATAATGGAAAAGAAAATGGAAACTACCATTTAGGGTTTTTGGGACCCTGATGAATAAACCCCCCTCCTTTTAAGGGCCTTAGTATTAGGATCCCGATTATAATCCCCAGTAAGGAGAGGTGGTTTATTAATGAGGGGTCTACAGTAGTTATGCGCACGGCTTTCAAGTAGGCTGCTCTCTCTGTAGAATATATGGGTAGTTCCCCCGATTAGGGCCCCATTTAGGAAGCCCTAAATATTAGGTGCCGTAATATACTGTACTCTATCCAGCAGGGGCCCATAATTTTGAGAACAACCCATATGAGCTACTATCGAAACTCCTAGTATACCCTTTCATAACCCCCATAATCTCCCCTATATAACCCTCTTTAAGGAGTTTAGAGTATAGCCCATATAGATATACATGTATGTATATGTACCCACCTTTTTGGGGGTAGTCAGATCCACTCGTCTGGCTGCCCATGAACCGTGTGAGAGGGTTTAGGACCGGCTTAAGGTTTAGGGTTTAGGGTCTAGGGTGTAGCGTTTAGGGTTTAGGGTTTAGGAATGAAATATCTGCGCTGCATGATTGCTTCGAGGCTGGAAATTCTCTGCGTCTTGCTACTTGCAGATGCGTGGGAAGGTTAAATAAGCTTAGCAGCGCTGCAAACCACGGTGTGACTATAGTACTTTACCTCATGAACCTATTCTATCTTCATTTTAGTTGCTGTAATAAAATAATTACTAAGGAAACTACAGCGAACCTCTGGTCCAAGCAGCCTTGCTTCCTCCACCCACGGCTTGCGAATCACAACAATGTTGGCGTCTCCAGCAAATTCCCGAGCGAAAGCTCGCAAGTACTTTAGGGTCCAGGCGCTACGTGGATTAATCTAACAAGATTTTGGACCACACTGTACCAAAGTCACCGAAAATTCCGGGTAGAGAGCCACCAGACAAAGCCGTAAACCTGAACCCGACACCGACCTCATGCCAGGGTTTAGGATTTAGCGTTTAGGGTCATACTGTAAACTACCACCATGCAAAAACAAATCCATCTTAGCCGCGACGTTTATCAACAGCGCTGCCCAAAGGACAGCCCATCTTTCCTCGTATCTATGTTCCCAAAGAAACGACAATTGTACCCAAACATTGATCCAGAAACAAAATTACAAACCGTGCCTAGACCTCATATCCATCCTTAACACTGATCTCGAAGCTCTGAACTTGACATACCCCTACACAGCCTACGAAGGCCGCGATTTGTGACAGCTAGATCATGTAAATCTTACTGACACCCCTAAACTTTGCCCCCTAACAACATGCTTTGCCTCAAGCGATGTAGGATCCTACTGCATGTAGGCAGCTCCGATGCCCGCCACACCTTTCAGAGCAGCTTGTTAGGGGAGGGCTTGGTGTCACCCAGCTGTGTCGGGATCCTTGGATAATGGGTTTAGGGTTTAGCGTTTAGGGCATGATAAGGAGGTTTCCTTTCAGTAAGGATCCCTTGGGAAAGCTTTTACTAGGTGACACATGCGGTTATACAAGTATATACGAAGAAAGATAAAGTCTACACTTTTGATAAATTAGGGGTGCGGGATGAGGACACAGGCTCTGAGATCTGGAAACTTTGTCGGGCAGGGAACTTGGGTGGCGTGCGCCGAGTCTCTGGCTCCTCAGCTTCGATGCGGTTCTCCAGTCTCACCCTCGACGTACCGAGCAAACAACACTGACCTCGCGAATCCCTTTGCCCTAGTATAAGAACCCCCAAAGATAAATATTCACATTTTGTGCAGTATAGAATATTATGTTATAGTGTATAATTTTATACCATCGTATAGTGCATTATAGTATAGCATAGTCTCATAGAGTTTGGAGGTCTTGAGGGGCTGATAACAAACAATCTCACGGCATACCAGCACTAGAAAATCCACCTGAGCCTTGCACATGGAAACTTTCCCAGAACTTCCTCAAAGGCAACAAGCCGAGGCCACCTAATCCAGACCCTCCTTGAAGAGAGCAATGCTTCTTTCAAACTCACTTCGCATTCCCTGGTGAGCCAACAGGGCGCCAGGCAAATCATGGATGGGATCTGGTGCCCTGAGCGGTTTTACGGGACAGCGAAGTTCCCAAAGCCTCCTTCCACAGCTGGTATTGGAGACTATGTCAGTGAAGGTCACCCGTGAAGCATGAGTGACGCAGCTACGAGGCACACCAACCCCGCCCGGAAGGCAGCTGCAAATCCCCGGATATCGAGCCACCGCGCAGGTATCACAGGGGCAATATACAAGCTTGATGGTCGCAACCAGCCAGAAAAGGAAACAGGCGTAAACCCAAGCAATAAAATTGGCAAGCACTGCTTCAGGAGGAGCTCCAGCAACCCTGCTGGACAGGACCTTTTCCATGTAGACGCAAATGATCCCAGCAACACAAAACAGTAGACAACAGGGATATCCTCATCCCCGATGAGATTCCCACAGAGCTCTTGGAACAGCGGTCCGCGGACGAAGGCCTCAAACTCCCGAACGCTTGTTCGATCAATCCAAACTTGGCTTCTGACTCCAGCAAGTTCACAATCTTGGGCTAGGATCCTGACATGGGCCCAAAGCAGCAAAAACATCCTGGCCCAGATCCATGGTGGGAAGCCACGAATAGCTCAGGGCATGAAAATAGCCAGAGGAACTCGTGCATTACGTTGTAGGGATCTAGTGATGTAGAGAAGCCGCAAAGATTAGGAAGATTGTCTCCATGTGATACAGTTATTGTAGAACCTGCCCAGAGTCTTGTTCATGCTGTTTGGACATACGAAGAAGCCCTTAGCCCTAAGCCCTACACCCCTAAGCTCTGAACTCCCAAAAAACCTTAAACCCCGGAGCCCCTACATCCTAAAGCCCCAAAACCCCTAAGCCGTACTCCCTCAACCCTGCATTCTCTGATGCATTCCTGACCCGACTGCATCAAAGCTACGGGCATGGACATCTCGAAGTCGTAGATCTCCTGCTTCAAGCTTTGGTTTTGGTTTAGAGCTTAGGGTTTAGGGTTCAGCTAAGGCTTAGGGCGTAGGATTTAGGATTCGGGCTTTGGATGTCTCAAATTGGATCTGCAATCCTGATTGTCACCTCAATGGAGTTCTCGGGATAGGATAAAGCTATAGTACCCGTTAAGTAGATAGAATATGGGGTATATGGGGATCCTAGTATAATATACCCAAAGCCATATTCTATCTACTTAAGGGGGACTATAGATGTCTAGTGCCACCAAAGTACACGTCGGCTGCATTGTAGAAAGCTGAAATCTATACCCACAAAACCTATGAGCGCAATGTCCGACAAGCATTCTGAGCCCCGACCCTTCCCGAACTTACGTGTGCCAGAGGAAGAGGAGGGGTGCACACAGGGACTGGGATTTGCTCTCAAAACGCTAACGGTCAACCTCAAGAATGCTGTCTCATATGTACCTTATAGTGAGACTCAAACCAACCTTCCTCCCACCAAAACAACCGCGCATCAAATCAAAAAAAACGTAGTATTGTAAGAGCGCCAAAGGCAGGCCCAAGCTCTGAAAAAGCATGAACAACAATTCCAAAATATACTCCCGGCACCTTAGACTTCAGGTCTCAACCCTGGGCCCTTAAACATGTGACGGCAGTCCTGGAAGAAAAGCCTCAGCGAAGCTTTCCCGCAAGTTTTGGGGCTTGGGTTAGTAAATGACCTTAAACCAAAAACCCTAAACCCTGAGTTCGAGGTTGATCTGTAGGAATCCTGATTTTGAAGTGAAGGCATTGGGTTTAGGAGTTCAGGACTTACTGTTTGGAGCTGAGGCTTACGCTTGGGCTTCCAGGTGTACTGTGGGGCTTCAGGTTCAGGGCTTGAGCACAAGCTTTACTTTCCAGGAAGCTTGCCAGAACCCTAAACCCTAAACCCTAAATCCTAAACCCTAATACCTGTCTGCACCCTGCACTGAGATTCCGCGAGACCCCCGCACTCCTAGAAAAATTAAGCCCTTAAGCCCAAATCCCAACAAACAGACCTGAAACCAAAGCGGTTAGGGTTTAGGGTTTAGGGTTTGGGGTTTAGGGTTTAGGGTCCTAGAAGCCCTTTACCGCAAAAGCAAGTGGCTTGAAGGCGACCTTCACCCGGCACTGCTTCTTTCCAAACTTATCCACCTGAGGGCATGGTGCCGCCAGCGGCTTGCAAGCTTCCAGATGCAAGCTTTCAAGGTTGAGATGTCAATAGGTTAAGGGTCTTTGGGCTTCCAGATATGGGTGGTTGTCAAAATCATGATACCTTTGGCGTACCCTAAATATTAGGTGTCGTATTATAATAGGGATCCAAAAAGGGACCATACTTTTGACAACCGCCCATATGAGGAACGAGGTTGAGAGTGCGATTCCTGTCACATGCCCATTCCTAGTACGGATATTCCAAGCCAAAATCCAAAACATCCATATATAGAGAGTCTGTATGAACAATTGTGCAATCAGGTAGGGAAAATACGTCAACATTCCAGAGCCCAAGCCAACGTGGCACGGTTCTGGATATAGGGTGGTTGTCAAAATTAGCCCCTTTTTGGATCCCTAAACCCTAAACCCTAAACCCCCAAAAAGGGACCATAATTTTGACAACCACCCATATAGGGCTGTCCTTTCGCCGCTTGTTTTGGGACCTTTTGGGCGAGGTGCATGTGACCCCTGGACTGAATTTCTAGTACATTCTTTCAAGGTCACCCTAAGCCCCCTATACATCCCCTTACAGGGTTTAGGGTTTGGGGTACAGGTCCCCCCAAACCTCAGGTTAGTCGGCCTCCGCAGGGATTGAAAGGATATGTTGGAAGTATCAGCGAATTCTGAGACGTCCTTATAACGGATTGAAGAAAGGTTCTTTTGAGAAATTCACATTAGAGTCCTACCCAAACCCCAAAAAGTATGTAAAATAATAGCCTTAAACCCCCAAATATAGCCCAAAAGTCCACTATTCTACATACTTTTGGGGTTTAGGTACTCCCCCAAGTTCTTCTTCCAGATCCAGCAAGGCAAGGAGCCATCCCTCAACCCGTAGCCCTTGAACCCCCGTAAACCCGTAAACCCCAGGAGGACCCCCCACCCTGTAATAGTCGTATAATAAGAATATACGAGGACCCTAATATAATCCCTATTATCCCTTATAGTCACTATTACTGGGTAGGGGGTCCACCTAACGTAAACCGTTCAGTTGTGTAGGAAAGTTTGAAGGAAGCGCCTTGTTGCACTCCATCTCGTTCTGGATGGGTCCCTTGGCAAAGGTCAGCAACTGCTCCTGCTCAAAGTTGCTGGAGAGTTCCAGAGTTTAGGGTGTAAGATTTGAGTAGCGTTTTTGATGGTTAAACCCAGTAAGATTGTATTCCTTATATAAAATACTACACCCCAAAAGGAGGATAGAATCTTACTCTACAATGGGTACCATAGTATCACCATGCAAAATACTACTCATTTGGGGTTTGGGGTTTGCGGGGAACTTAGGATGACTGGCCTCGAGGCTTGGTAGTGGCAACGGGAAGATCAACAGACATAGGCAACAACTGTATAGCTTACTGCGAGCCGTCGGGGGCACAGAATCCCTCTACAGGACAGAAGGAGCCATGGGAACACGCAGTCATCAACCTTCATAGTAGTTTCCATGTTCTCTTCCATTCTCCCTATATAACCCTAGATTACCGTATATCATCCGAATATAACCCCTAAAAATCACTGTATTCCAGAGAGCTGGAGTTAAAGATATGTTGCAGGCTGCATGCTGCATCGTTCCGTCTGTCCCTGGCTTGGCGGAGGGACTTCCAGGGCCGCCCTTGCCAGCACAAAAACATGAATGACTAGAACAAACGGTCTCTGGCCTAGTGCAACTGGGCAAGCACTTAGACATGGGCCCGTCACCCAAAAAAAAACTGTCATTTCTCAAAAACACATGGTCCTCAGTATAGGCATTCCCGAAGCGGCCCCGAAAAAAGATGAATCCCCATGATTCGTGGCTAGTGCTTGGCTACGTGAAACCTTGCGCGAGCTTCGGCAGGAAATCCCGAAGACCAAAACTCACACCAAGTCGCTGCACATCAAACCTCACCTACAGGCCTTCCTACCATGCACCATTAACAAATGACGGCTTTGTGACGCACATAGGACAAATGGTACTAACATCAACTCAGCCTTCCATATTTGGTAACGAAAAGAACTGAACCTGAACCCTACACCAACCCCATATGTCCCTATAAAGCCCATATGTATATACATGTATACCCGCCCTTAACCTTGACCCCTAAGCCTCTAAACCCTAAATATATCCCCCTTAAACAAGCCTCCGCAAAGCAATCGAACTTGTTGACTCGCCATCGTGCCCAGTTCCAGATCTCCAGTCCTTAGCTGCTCAAGGTTCTAGGGTTTAAGGGTTTTTTTTGGGTTGAGGGGTTGTTGAGTTCAGGGTCTTGGCGGTTGAGGGGTTTAGCTTTTAGGGTTGACTTCGATTTGGGAAGTCGGATGCTTCACGTCGCCGTAGGACTGGGGGCTTAGATTTTAGACTTTGGGGTTTGGATTTGAAGGACTTTGGTATTGTGTCTGGTGGCCTGTCCCTTGTACGGCCTGACACGGAGCACTGTTAGTTCGGGGATTCAAGTTCTGAGGTTAGGGTTCAGGAACCTGTCAATGGTCATACCTGACCACACATGCACGTGCTGGGAAAGGCATAACTAGGTCACAAAAACACCAAGCCCAAAACCTGCACCCCCTCGCTCCGTTTGCTGGGGCTCATGCAATACCATAGCTCGCGACTGAAGGTCGAACTCCCTCTTGTCCAAAACGCCCGCTACGAGCCACGAGATCTATGTGATCCTTATAGAACTCTATGTCTAATCCCGGAAGTAAACCCTGCAACCCCTGCAACACCTGGTCAGATTCCCAAAACAACCCCCCAAACCACGAAACTCCAAAGGCTGCACCCTAAACCCTAAACCATGAACCCTGAACCCCAAACCCTAAACTTCTTACAAACCAGGCCGCGCAGAGATTGTCGCTCCAGGTCGAGGTAGCTCCCATGCCTTTAGGGGCTTAGGGTTTAGGGTTTAGGGTTTAGGGGCTTGAGTTTTGCAGCATCTATCCGTGGTCTCCGTAGGATTTTGTTGCATTCCGTAGGAAATCCAAGCTTTAGGGCAGATTCCTTAGCATGCGTGATTTGGTGAGGGATCAAGCTTAGGCATGAACGTCCTAAGGCCTCATTTCATTCCGGTTTGGGAACTCAGGCTCAGGCCCTCGAGTTACGAATTTCGGATTTAGGATTTAGGGTTTAGGATTTAGGGTTCAAGGCTTAGGGTTTAGGATTTAAGGTTTAAGATTTAGGATTTTTAGGATTTTGGGTCTAGGAATTATTTTGTTCAAGGTTAGGGTTTAGGAAACTACTTCTGAGAATTGAAATTTCCTCACGCACCCACCCTGGCTTTGGCCCTCCGTCTTGGAGCCCAATGGAAAGAGGCCACGATTCTGGGTGGCCATCAGCTTTTCTTCACAACACGTTGCCAAGGCTACCCCAACCAAAAAGAAGCCTTAAACCCTAAACCTTAAACAATAATTCCTCGGCCCTAAATCCTGAAAATTCTAATCCTGAAGCCCTGAATCCTAACCCTTAAGCACTCAATCCTAAATCCTTGACAATTGTAAAGGGAAGGTAAGGTTGAAGAGAACCTTCAACCTGAACCCATCACGACCGTTTGGAAGGTCACAGGTACTTGGTGAGTAAGTAGGTTAACGGTGCCTGGGGTTACTACATGGCTTGTAGGGGCTAGAAGTATGCTTACTTCGTCCCCGTGACCCTCAAATAGGCCTGTCAGTATGACAGTTCTCGTCTTTGCTACAATACATCATGACATAGTGCAAGACCGCCGTCCTTCCACCTTACCGTCGATGTCCTTACTGGTCTTACCCCTAAATCCTACACCCCAAACTACCCTACTCCCTAAACCCTAAACCCTAATCCCTAAATCCTCATCCCTAAACCCCAAACCCTAAACCCTAAACCTTTTTCTTCCTGAACCCTGAAATCCTTGCATCTCAAAACTTGATCCGGAGACCCAGCACCCTGATCTCCAAACCGTCCATCCCGGAACCCCATTCGAGGAATATCAACATTGGGGCTATATAGGGATAATGGAAAAGAAAATGGAAACTACGACTTAGGTTTTAGGGTTTAGGGTAGTCCCCCTTAAGTAGATAGAATATGGCTTTCAGTAGATTCGAATAAGATCCCTATATACCCCATATTCTATCTACTTAAGAGGGACTATAACCCCGCATACCTCAACCCTTGCTTCAGCCCAGAGACCACTCAAAAGATGTATCGAAGTCACACTCTGTGTCCTCACCATCGCCTTCGCGAAGGCTGGAGCTGCAGAGTAATGTAGGCTCTTAATATAGGGTTATATAGGGTATATGTTGGGGTTATATGGGGATAATGGAAAATAAAATGGAAACTACTATTTAGGGCTTAGGGTTGAGGATGTAGACCGCTGATTAATAAAACCCCTCCCCTTAATAGGGATGATAATAGGGATCCTAGTTTTTAGGACCCTCAAAAGGAGGGGGTTTATTAATCATGGGTCTACATTACTAGGTTTCCATAGGATCTGAATTGGCTCGCTTGGGCTCCAAGGTGCAGATTAGCACCTGTTCATGGAAAACCCTTATCTGATTCCTGGAGAATGGTTCACAGTGATATGCGCATTACAATGACTGCATAGGAAAGAAATGGCATCACCTTCCATTCCAAGCTGCCCGTTTCAGGAAAGGCCTAATTGGAATCTAGAAGTACATGTACTAACATGTTGCCAAAGGCAATAACACTCAGAACTGCCGTCATCAAAGTAACAATAACCATCATCATCATCACCACCAATACCACCATCCGCAACAAACTCGGCAGCTACAGGTAGACCAATGCCGCAGAAAAGCCGGCAACACGCTGAAAGAGGCGTTGACTCACAAAAGCAGAAGTACTAGCAACACTCCCAACTGAGATCGACAATTCTTTGGGTCTCACATATACACCTAATGCAAGAAGCATGAATGCGCTAACGACTCTGCAAACACGCACGCCCATTCGCGAATCTCCTGCTGACAGCAATCAATTCACATCTCTCAGGCACCCAAAACCTTCATAAGCAGAATCTAACATGGGGCTACCTTACAGCAGTCAGGATAGCAGAAGGCACGTGGCAACAATGCAATGAAAAAAAAACAAAAAATTTGAAAGTATGCTAACTAGTACCAGTCAACACTATACTATGTTGGTTGAAGCGACCCTTCCAGGCCTGGCACGTCGTGCACAACTGGCGTGCGGAGGATGATGCCCTCATCGCCTATGAATGCTTTGTCCCTACACACTCAGACCCCGGAGATTGGAGAATCCGCAACATCCGGGATTGATGGTTTGGGGTTGAGGTTCAGGACACACCAAAATAACCCTTCGGGGAGGGCTGTGCCAGAATCCCAACCCACAGACCAGCTCCGCAAGAGACACCGCAGAAGCTCTTCAATCGCGCTACAGTACCTAGCCTAGCCCCCGAATGAGGCCTAATAGTCTCCAAAAGAACTATTGTCTATATCCCCCTGAATAACCCCTATAGTAGTACCCTATACAACACACCAAATAACCCTGTTTTCAGGAATTTAGACTAGGGCTCAATAGGAGGTGGGGCATCCCCAAGGCGGAGCACACGGGTCCTTCAAGGGTAGTGATTGTTCACATGAGCTATCGTCTAAACTCCTGAAAGAGGATTATGTAGGGGGTTATCTTGGGGACTATCTTAAGGGTTACTGTCGGGGATACTGGGAGTTTAGACTATAACCCCTATAATGCACTATATAACCCTATATATAGGGGTTATTAAGGGGGATAATGGGGGTTTAGACTATAGCTCATCATATAAGATGCAAGACTCTGCACGTTCTCCAATCTTGGTCTTACAACACATTTGCCATCCGCAAAACCCTACAGCCTATAAACCTGTCTACCAACCCACGTTTGGTGTACCATCATATCTAAACCCAGGGCTTAGGGTTTAGGGTAGATTCCATTTCATCTTCCGTTGCTTTGCCTCACCTCTTCACATCTAGACCCTCAACTTCTGAACTCTGCAACCCACCAAACCAACAAGGAAATCCGAGAAGAGCCCCTTAACAGCTAGTCTCCTCTTCATGTCAGCGTGTGGGCAGGCTCCCCTCTTGACCCCTTGAGTGAAACGAAACCCAACTCCAATCTTGTGTGAAGCACCGCAAGCCGCAAGCCCCTTGTCTTTAACAGATACTGCTGATGGATGAAATCTTGCACCACCTAGGGGCCCTAAACGACTATGACTCCTAGGACTTTAGGGACTTGAGGTGATGCAAGATTTCCTCCATCAACAGAAATTGCCCCTAAGCCTGACTAGCTGTCACAGGCTTACCGTCAAAAACGAACAGTCTTCTCCAAGCCTCAGCAATTGAGCAGACTAATGTAGACCCATGATTGATAAACCCCCTCCTTTTAAAGGCCTTAATATTAGGATCCCTACTATAATCCCTATTAGGGGGAATGGGTTTATTAATCACGGGGAATCCAGCCCAATCCCTGTTCTACACCTTCTGGTGGGCCTGAGGTTTCAGGATATCACTTTACACACATAGGTCGCGAGTTTTGGGGTACCATGCCCAGGAGAACCTTTGAAAGTTCGTTATCATGTCTTCTCTCGAACAAATATGGACGGTCGAGCATGCCCACTGTTCACTCTGAAACGGAAATATATCTAAACCACAACCCTGAAAACTGTGAAGCCCTAAGAGGAACAATGCCAAACCAGACGAATCTGAAATGTCAATGCAAGATCGATCGAAATTCCTAAACCCTAACCAGGACATCTATCCTCAAGCCCTGATCCGAACCGCCAAAACCGTCTGCCCTCCAGCATTATCATCCACCAATGCCCCTGACTCAACTTGAAAACCATCTCAGAATCCCCTAAAGTAGAAGAGCCCTTGCGGGGTTTGAGTTGAACGGTGCCCCTGTCCTCAGAAACCTCCCAAAACCCCAGACATGAACCCCCGTTCAACCCTCCGATCCGCAATGGAAGAGTAGATCTGCGAAAAGTCCCTGTAGAAACCCTGGTGCTGCGCTGGTGTTCATCGTAATTTCACTTTCCACTTTCCTGAATCCTCAAACCTAGATCCTGAATAAGCGCTTCCCAATTCATATCCTCCTTCAAAACCTCTGAGCCCTCCCTATCTTCCGGCCTTTGCTTAGCTACGAATGAAGGAATGGATCCCTATAGTAGTCCCTATGTAACCCGCTATAGTAATTTCCATTTTCCTTTCCATTACCTACAGTATGTAGCCCATCCATTCGCACTAACCAAAGGCCAGTCTTAGACCCACGCCTGCCACCCAAATTGAAGGCTCTTTCCCTCCCGCGCGGACGAGGAATTCCTCCTCAGGTTTGCTTTGAGTCGTTTGTTTGGTCTTGGAGGGTTTGGGCTGTAGGGAAAGGGTTTAGGGTTCAGGGGTTAGGGTTCAGGGGTTAGGGTTCAGGGGTTAGGGTAGGGAAAGGGGGTGTAGGGAAAGGGTTTAAGGTTCAGGGGTTGGGGCTTAGGGTTGAAGCGGGGATAGGGCCGTTCGGCGGACGGCTGAGATTGACAGATGTCCTGAATGCTTCACAGCTCCGAAAAGACACGTTGAAAAGGGACTCCAAATCGTGACGCGTTCTCAATCTATCTTCTGCCTTTGCCCCAGCATAAAGGGTTTGGGCGGCCCGTTAAGGCTCAAGGACTAAGGTTTCTAGTTGGCTCATCCTGGGGAAGCGAACTTCAAGATTCGGGAGCTTACTACATATTTTGGGGTTTAGGGTTTAGGCTTACAGGTGGTGCAAGGCATCCATCATCAACGGCCAAGCAGGCAATTGCCCAAAATCAGAAACCTTTCTGGAAGGTATGCTGGTAATTTCATGGAGTTCATTGGTTTAGCTAGCCCGGGTACAATCCTCGTATAGCTGAAGTCAAACAGATATACATATATATATATATCTGTATACTCCAAAGTAAGCCCTACATTACAATCGATATGAACCAATGCATAACCCAGTGTCCATCTCATTTTCCATGCTAGTCCCCAAAAGAGGTAGTTTCCATGTTTCTTTCCGTCATCCTCAGTACGGTCATCCCCCTAAACCCTAAACCTCAAACCCTAAACCCTACGCCCTGGGTCGGGCCCTGCCTTTGTTCCTCCGAAAATGAAATTGGCAAAGACCAAGATAGCTTCATCCGTCATGTTCTCAATGCGCACCTTTCACATCCATGGCGCAGGCGTGGGGATTGAGGACCAGGGTTTTGGGTTTAGGTTGCAGTTCAAATCCTCAAGCCTGAACCCCAAGCCCCGTACCCAAAACCTGAAAGGCAAACCCTCATGGGTACAGGGTTTAGGACTTGCGAACCCAAGACTTTTGGGTGTAAGGATTAGGGTTTAGGGGTTAAGCCACAGGGTGTGAAGGGTTAGGGTTTAGGGATCAGGGTACTGAGAATCTCAAACTTTGCCGCTGGCCTGCCAAAGCCTCACTTGCCATCGCCTTGGGCGAGACCAGTGATCGCGCTCCTGCCGTCATATATGCGGTGGCCCAAAAAAAGATTGTCCTTTTTAGGGTTTAGGGTTTAGGGTTTAAGGTCTAGGGTTTAGGGCTTTATTGCTTACCCTAAAAATTAGGGGCCGTATTGTAATGGGGCGCAGGAACGGACCATAATGTCGACAAACCACCATATGAGCTGTAGTCTAAACTCCTAGTATCCCCCTTAATATCCCCTATGGTAGTCCTTAGACTATGGCTCATATGGACTACAGGTTTAAGTCCAGTTCAGGATGGAGCGTGCGGGTCTGTCTTCCTATGTTTCGGTATCGTCTTGGAGACTTATGGAACTTAGAAACTACTGTAACGTTGACTTTCAACTCTACTTCTAGCCCTCCTATCGCCTTAAACCCTAAACCATACTTGGAGGTCCGTTGTACTTATAACCTACTTAGTAATTGCAGTTATAACCTAATGATAAGTCCCAGAACTACAGTTACCCTAAATATAATTGGGTGATAACTACAGTTATTAAGCAGGTTATAAGTACAATGGACCTCCAAGTACTTGAAAGTGATTATCTCAAGGTTTCAGGCTGGAGGTCTTGAAGCCCAGGCTTCAGGTTTCGAGCTTTGGGTCGTTTTTGTTTTTGGCCTTTGGGTTTAGGGTTCCAGTTTTAAGGCTGGGGTTCAAAGTATGACTTAAGGCTATATCCCCAACTACTTGCTAAGTCCCAGAAACCTCCTAGTCGATTTTTACGGTCGAAGGCTCTGAGGCTTGAGCTTGGGTTGCGGGCTTCGGTGTTCAATATCTCGGGTTTCGGGTTCAGGCCTGGGGTTTAGGGATTTCGGGATTGCTGTGGGAACTAACTCCATGAGCTATGGCTAGATGCACCACTGGTTGAACCAGTTTGCGGAAAACTCATATGTTTGGTGAGCCCTTCCTTTGACACGGTCTTGCTCACAGCGAGGAGACTAACTCTTATACAATATTGCAGCATCAGCTGAGCGCACCTGCTACACATAAAATATTTACAAAAAAAAGAGATGCTCTCCCCATACCACAAGGGTTTCCAATAACTAGTGTCCCTGGGAGGGTCCCTTTTGTAAGGATACGACTGGATTGGGGACTTTCTTGGGTTATCCCTCTTGTCTGATGGTGTCTAAAACCTGTGGAAATATCAAATACCAACCAAAGGGTTTCAAGCGCTTGCCCGTAATCCTGCACAACACAAATCCAATCACCTGGCAGCAATCCACTATTCCAATTGTGACGGCTGCCCTTTGCAGCCCATTTCGAAATTATTGGCAGGGACTTAAACGATTCCCACAAGCTTCTGCACAGGGGAACAGCTGAAGCAATTTCCTGTCAAAGTCACCAGACCCTGAAGTGGTCCTGCTCTGTATCACCCCTTGGGGGTGGAGCGGACCTCTCCTCTACCTCCTGCACATCCGCCGACTGAGGGTTGAGGTATCGGGTTCTGAGTTGTTATTCTTTGGGAAAAAACGCCAGGAAGCTGGAACATGGATACTAAATAGTAGTTTCCATGTTCTTTTCCATTATACCTATATAACCCCTATAATATCCCAATATAACCCCAATGAATATTCATGTCGCATTTCCTCTTTCGGCCTTTGGGTAGGAAGAGACGCATGATCCAACTTTCTGCCTTCGTTTGTCGGGTCTTGGCTTCCAGCCGAAGGTTACCAAATGTAGAGGCCTACAAAGTGATTCAAGCTTTATGGCGGTTAATCTAACCTCAATGAAGAGGGGTTCTAGTTTCAATATCTGAATTCTTCTTACATTTGAAAGACCTGGCTGAATTGTGGTGTTCCATCTTTTTTGGACATACAACATAGCTATGCGCATCAGTCTGCGGTCAATCCTCCCTACAGTACCACTAAACCCCTGAGCCCCTAAACCCTAAACCCTAAACCCTAAACCCTACCCTAAACCCTAAACACCTAGACCCTAATCCCCCACCGCAAGGCTGCAGTCGTCTCAGCCTATTCGTACTTGGAGGTCCGTTGTACTTATAACCTACTTAGTAATTGTAGTTATAACCTAATGATAAGTCCCATAACTACAGTTACCCTAAATATATTTGGGTTATAACTACAATTACTAAGCAGGTTATAACTACAATGGACCTCCAAGTAACAAGGCTTCGGGAAGGACCTACAAGGGATATGAGGAAATGACGCTGGCAGCCACTAGCAGAGGTTACAGCCTGGTTTTTAAGATGACCCACGGCTTCAGGGTTTACCCTACACCCTAAACCCTAAGCCCTAAACCCAAGCCCTTCAACCCCTAGGAATTCGGGTGGAGGGGACACTAAACCGAAAAAAGCCTCTCTGCCTGAAAGCCTCGGGTTCGTCTTTGCAGGTCGGCCCACAGTTGACCCTCTGAGGCCAAAAATTCCCACAATGTGCGTTGCAAGAACCCTCAAATTGTGACCTCAGTTTTGGTTTAGGGCTGAGATTTTAGGATGTAGCCCAATTTGGGCTTCAAGATCTTCTGGGCTGTACTTTTGGGGTTTAGAGTTTAAAGCCAAGACTGCTTGTTCTAGCCAGCCGGGCAATAATTCGTCTTTGAGATGACAGAGTTGCCTACAATACAAAGCCAGCCCCATATAGCATGTACTGCTAGTCTTGCGCCTGACCTTGCTTGCTGCAGCTCATGCCCCTTGCAGCAAAAAAGCTTGAAATGATGCGCTTGTAACTGTAATGTGTACAGGAAGCAGCTGCTGATTCAGGCGCAATCATAAGGCCCCGTGCTTTCTTTTTCAAGAACAAGATGAGTCCGACTATGTTTCACAGGTTCGGTTGCACGGTCTGCAGCAGGACGGCCACACACTGTCTGTCTGCTGAAGGTGCTTTCTAGGCGAATGCAAACCTTGTCACGCAAAGCAAATATGGGTCCTTCAGGAACTGCTCTTTGTTGATCTTTCGAGTCTTTGCCACTTGCGTAACCTCCTCTTCGCCGTCTCCATCATCACCTGCAAGGTGAAGGCCATGTTTCGGTTAAGCAGTCTTGTATGACAGGCGAGCTGCTGGGAACTGATGGCTTCAGGTTTGGAGGTGTATATAGTGTATCTGGAGCTTGAGGCTTCAGCGTTTGGCAATTTTGGGGCTCAAGAGTCAGAGGCAACGAGTTCAATATATGTAAGCACTCTCTTACTTCAGTACTATGACCACTAGACCCAGTGGGTGGTATAGCACCAGCTGTGCACATTCACACCAAAAGAGTTGAAGGCTGGGGTTCTACATATCGGAATTTTGGATGATTTTCTTTGGGGCTTAGAGGTTTAGCTATGGGGTTCAGGCCATTTCTGCACGGAGCTAGTGTTCAAGGCTTAGGGCTTGGGCGACCGCTCGAGAAAGAAGACACGAAAGCGAACACCCTTGACCTTTTCTGAGCAGCAACTTGGCACCAGGCAGCAAGCAACAGCAACCAAAATGAGGCGACGGCCAAAAGAAAGACCACAAGAATGTCGACAAGCACCCCGAAAACGAAAGCAGCAACCAGACGAAGACAGGAAACGCCGTCAGTAGCAACAACACAGACCTTGACGCCTGCGACTACGACAAGTAAGAAATGAGACACAAAAAGAAAAACAGAGAGAGAGAGAGAGAGAGAGCAAAGGTCTCCATGGTCTTTACTTTAAGCACACATTAGTTACTGGTTTGCTGCTGAGGAACTTATTTCAAGTTACTATATTGGGGAAGCCATATAAATTACTTTATATACCCATTGTAGTAACTTAATTTACGTTCCTTAACAGCCCAGACTAATACTACAATTGCCATGGGACAGAAGGTGAACCATGGGGACAAGTCTACATTAATATTCGTGACATTACGTGCATGATCATACTTCTGTGAAGCGCAAAGATCATATGCGTGTGGAAGAAGCTAGTAGCGACAAAAATATTCATCGACGCCAAACTTCCCAGTGAACCACACACGCAAAACCTGAGAATATCAAAAGACTCACAGGACTGACAACGATAGCTTGGATCATTCCCCTTACAGTAACAGTTACCACAATGGAGAATACGAGTTATCATCGCCCCTTTGTCAAGCCCCCTTTAAGGACAGTTCCTGGGAGGGGAAATGACCCTTAGTTACCCTCGCTAGTCGCGTGAGAAGCTGATCCGTTTCACCTCCACGAGCGCAGACATACCCATCCCTCCATGCACAAAGGACACCCGACCTAGATGCTCTTTAGCCCATGATAACCTCATACGAAGAACGTAATGTCCTGGATTCCGGCAATGAACTTCTATATGCAATTACTGCGTTCAGTGTCCATCTCCAAATGGAAGCATATTCAATTCAAGTGCAACTGCGTCAAACAGCAAAAAACTGGGCCAAATTATCATCTGAGCCATTGTCTAAACTCCGAGCATCCCCCTTAATGACCCCTATAATAGCAGCCCTATATACGGCGCGGCACCGTAATCTCCTATATAACCCGCTCGAAGGAGTTTAGACTATAGCTCATCTGAGCCCTGGACTAAATTTGTAATATGTCCCTTGTTAGGTCCCCCCCAAAAACCCTACAAAGTCCCCTAGAGGTCCCCCCCAACCTGAATTTCGTCCGCAGCTCACAACAGGTTGTAAATCCAAAAGCTCCAACTCTAACAGCTTCCAGATGTGAAGCCAGAATCATCCCTAGATGGTAGTTTCCCAAGAATCCCCTATATAACTCCCTGTAAAGAATTTAGACCCTAAACCCTAAACCCTAATCCCGTATATAACCAACCCTAAACCCTAAACCCCTTTAAAGAGTTTAGACTATAGCTCATCTAGGCTTGCAGGCCTCCTTCATCTCCGCCTTCACCTTTGTCATCCCCCTTCTCCTGTCATGTCACCAGCTTGAACTTCAGGTCATGGGGCGTAAGGTTTGGGGTTTAGGGTTTAGGGTTTGGAGTTTAAGTTTAGGGTTCAGGGTTTTGGGATGTGGTGCTTCGGATTTGGAGTTTAGGCTTAGGGTTCAGGGCTTCGGGCTTTTGGATTTTGTTGGCGTGCCTTTTGGACCGGGATTCGTGGCTGAGATGGTCTGCAGAAGACAATTCTTGCTTGAGGCTGCTTCCGCAAGGCCCAGAGGCATGTCGTGAGTAGCTGCTTGATTAATATGTTTACTACTATTATTGTTACAATGCTATTGTTCATGCTGGTATAACTATGATTGAGTGTGTGCAGCAACTCTACTTCCAGATGCAGTCTTGTTGGGTTCCGGGTTGTGCAGGTTTAGCTGCAAACCGTGAATTCGGGTAGCTCTCAATACTGCGGTGGCCCACCTCTGCATTGAACAAATCATCCCCAAACAGCCCTTGGTGTTCTCCATGCGATCCAGCATGCTCTCTAGATCGTCTTTTGATTGATCATATTCCTGTCACGAACAGGTAGGCATATTTCAAAACACTAGCGACTAGTGTAATCCATAATCATCATAATACTAGTAACTCTTCCGACTGTTACAGACTATAAAATGTTCCCTGGTCATGACTTAGTTTTTCCCCTTCGCGCGTCAAGAAACGAAGACATACTCCAATTTTTCAAAGGGTCGCAGTTGCAACTATAGCATTGCAAGCGTAGCGTTGGTCGCGGATTTAGCTTTGGGTTCAGGATTTACGGTCTAGGTCTTGGCTTAGGATTTAGGACCTGAAATTGTTCGTCTAAGGTTTTTAGGTATATGACTTTAGGACTTAGGGAAAGGGATTTGAGGTTTGCGCGCTAAACTCCAACTACAGACTAGAAGCCCCAGATTGCCGAATTCAGAGATCACAGGCCCAAGGCTGAGGGACTGGGAAACGTGGGAATTCCACGAAAACAGGGCATAATATAGACCCTCATATACGATCATCCTCTAAGTATCCCAGAGTAGGGGCCCCTAACTGTTGGAAACCCCAATGTAAGGGATTTCGTATATCAGGACCTAATCAAAATGCTGTCCGAGTCACAAGTCACAGGGCCACAAAACATGTGGGTCGACACTGGCCACCCAACAAAAATCGATTACCACCCTCAACATGGCCCTGGCAGCACAACTCACATTCACTTCTAACTACCTACATGTCATAAGAAGCACAGCCTCACAAAAAGCGGTCTACGAGACATGTCAAATTGACAACCATGAAAAACCTTGATGCGCGGAGGCTTCTCCTAATAATCCCCATACGGTCCTCAGGACACCCTCACCGTCCTCTAGTCTCCAGAGATATTCTTGTATTGTTGTTGGGACCCCTATATGCAGAAACTACCCTGCAAACGAGGACGCCTCTTCCTCCTTGTTCTCATCTCCATCCTCGTCGTCTTTCTTCTCCTCTTTCTTTCCTTCAAAGTGTTGCGAGAGGAGATGTGCAACAGCACGTCGCTTGCTGACCCTGGAAAAACCCCAAGCTTAACCTCAAAATCCTGCCACAACTCTGCATGTTCTGAAACTGATACGTCATCTTTTTGGGCGCTCCTTTCATCAGGATTCTCGTGGTATGCACGAACGAAGAATCTATTTTCTTCCGGTTTTTGCCAGCATGGGAGGTGGGTGCGTGTCCCAGCTGGCATCGAATCCATGGGTTGATACGCACACATCTTTAAACAAATCATGGCGTATGATCTCAACAGGGAGGTACCACACGGTGCAGGAAAACCCCAACCCTCATCCAGTCTCTATGTAACTTGTTCTCATTGTCCTTGTAACCCATTCCCGTCATTCTTTGCAAACCAGCATTCGAATCAAGCTCTTGCCCTAAATTGAAACCCCAAAACCTGAGCCCTAAATCATAAACCCTGAAGTCCTCCCCCCAGTCCAAACATAGCACCATGAGCACAGCTCGCAGCAGCTCTCTCACTACAAGGCCCTTATTTTAAAGGGCTTCCAAGGTTTAAGATGTTTTGGAGTTTGGGGGGTTTGAATGTTCAGGGTGCACGCGCTTCCGGTTCGGGGCAGTAGCGTACAATCATCTAATTACGGAGGCTCTTACGGTTAATGAAAAGCTGACCCCATCTAAGCGGTCCCTGAGCCATCGCAGGCAGTGCATGCATGTACTGGGCTGCACTCAACGACTTTGGCCCGAAAGCCGGATCATCAGTATCTGGCTACCCCAAGTGTAAGGAGACGGACAGCAGCAAAGTCATCCTATCCTGGGTTGCTGTTAAGGAATTTAAAGTACGTTACTATAATAAAGAAACTACATTATTAGCGTGTACCCTATATACCCACATTACGGCAACTGAGTTTAAGTTCCTGACAACAACCAAATGTAGGCAGCATCTAGAAATCCTGATTGCAATGCAAGCAGGGTAGAGGACCGAGCAGAAGAAGTCACAAATCTCAAATGCATATGAGCTACAGTCAATANNAAAAAAAAAAAAAAAAAAAGGACATGGAGTTCTTGTTAAGGATCTTAACAGGAACTACACTAACGAACAACAGGGACCCCTATGTCCTTTGTTCACAGTCTCTTAAAAGACAAATATTGACAGTAGCCCATATCCATGCTGTTGCTGGTTTGGCGAACGCTACACTAACCCGGGCACCATGATATTGAGGGTTGACGATGAGACGTGGAAAGGCGGACGTGTGCTGCGTGGCTCCCAATTTTGGATTTCGGGTTGGGGATTGGGCCAATATCCAAAAGCATACCCAATTTGCAACTGCGAAGTAAAAATGGTGTGTGTGTGTGTTTTTTAACCTTGGAAGCTCCATCGTGAAATTTTCTAGAGCCCGCCCCCCACATTCTTGTATGCCTGCGCTCATGTTCCAAAATTGATCCCTAAACAAAAGCGGAGGATAATTATGAGCTGCAACCACGCTAATATGCTAGGCGTGAATCCCTGGGTCCCAGGTTTTTGAGCTCCTGGTTACATCCTAACCAACTCAAAGCCTGACTCTCGCAAACCCAACAAATCCTCGCGGTAAGAATATGGGAACTTCTGAAAAACAGGCGGCGCACTTTAAACGCCAGGTATACAAAACAGCTACTACAATTCCAATGCATGTTGCGTTAGCTTTAGTTTGAAGGCGGAGACCTTAACAAATGTTTGCCCCTGAGTTTTTCCTGCTACCTGTTTGGGAACACGGGCTGATTTTTTCCATGCATATGTTGCAGTAATACAGCCATTGCTGGATCTTCGACAATATCTAAAAATTGAACCGTGACTTTAGCATTTTATGTTACTTGTGAATACTTCAAGCTACGTAGATTTATTTACTCTGCTAAAGTCCTCCCACGGTCTTGGCAGGGACCATGTCATGAGTAGATTGGTGGAGAATGTTAAAAAATGTACCACGTCACGACATGGTTCTTAGTAGCAAGTAGGGATTAACTCCGCCGCCAAATAATACCGCATAATGCTCCTTATAAACCCTTCGCGCATACCTTACAAACATCGGGAGCGCAGTGTAATCTCAGGCAACAAGTTGTCGGACCGCATTTGCCTTCACGAGAGTGCGAATGATGCATACCACTAAAGTTCTGTTTATAAGGGGCCGTCCACTTTCTCCGCATGATAAACGTCAACCCGAAATCTGACATGCTAGAATTTTTTCTTTTCCGATGAACAAATTGAATCCTGCTGGTGCACGCTGCTGCGTTTGAACACTGCTTCACCTCGTTGAAAAGAATGCTTCGGGATGCTCATTCGGGGAAAGAATCCTCCTGGCCCTGGGGAAAACTTTGGGAATGTGTTCCTTACGCTGGGACGTCAAGATCTGCTCTTTCTCTTGGCATCAAACCAAATTTCCCCGGCCAGGGGCGACTTGTCCCCTGAAATCCCGAACTCAATGTGCACCCCAGTGCTGTTTTTCCTACCAATGCGACAGATTGGGGCGCTGGCTGGGGATTACAATTCGTTGCGCCCACTCTGACTGCCAGCGGCGACGGTGCTGGTAAGGTCCAACTATAACTAAGGGATCATGCGCTCTTGGCGGCTCAAACACATCAAATGATGTTCTTCTGAGGAACCTCTAAGAACCGACATAACCGACAGGAAGCTCCGATGTCATTCTTTTTTGTGACTTTACCATATGTTGTAAGGACCATTTGTTCTCATTACGTACCGTTGAAGCTTTGCATTGAAGGATGCGAGGAGTGCGGCATCAGTATCCCAAGCCGTCCCAATGACTCTTGCAATTGAAGCTTTCGGGTGATTTCAAAAAACACAACACTTCTGAGTCAACTCGAAGTTTGAAAGTAACCCCCAAATTGAATTTGGCTCGCTGTACGGTACAAACCTGAAAAACGCCTGAACGTGACCTGAACACAACACACCTTTAGACACAACACCCCACATGAAAAAATGCCTGGATACTTTGTTGCAGACTCTTGACATAAACTCACTAAAGACCTGTCCAAATTTTCTCACCATCCATACATATCTTATGGTCGCTAACAACCGCCAAACTACAGGGCGGAAGCGTTTCTTTTTCCTAGGCGCGGCTGTAAAGGATTTTCCTAGGCGCTGTTGTAAAGATTTCCTATAAGCCCGCGGCTGCAAGGATTCCCTACAGCCACGCCGAAAAAAAAAACACGTCCGGGCGCCCGGAGGCGTGTTTTTTTTCCTAGGCGCGGCTGAGAGGATCCCCCACAGCCACGCCAAGGAACAAAAAAAAGCACGTCCGGGCGCGTTTTTTTTCCTAGGCGCGCCTGTAAAGGATTTGGCTAGCCGTGCATGGAAAGATGAAGTGAATTCCGAGGACGCTCCACGCGCCAGCGCTCAAATGCACCGAAAACAACGAGAAGGTCGCCACTTACGCCCAGAATTTCGAGGACGCTCCACGCGCCGGCGTCACAACGCGCGGAAAACAACG
>CAJNIZ010002720.1:657-14163 GCA_905231905.1 Symbiodinium pilosum
CTAAACCCTGAACCCTACACGCTACACCCTGAACCCTAAACTCTAATGAGCGAGGCCTCAGTGCTCGCCTCGGAGCGGGGTCTGACTTGGCGGGAGGCCGGGTACTTGGAGGTTCAGGGGGCGATGGAAAAGGGGGTAGGTTTAGGGTTTAGGGTTCAAAGTTTAGGGTTTAGGGTTCAACGTTTAGGGTGTAGGGTTTAGGTTACATTCCTTGAAAGGGGTTATACAGGGTTTAGGGTTTAGGGTCTAAACTCCCTTCAAGGGGGATACATGGGGGATTAGAAAAGGGACTACTTTTCGGGTTTTAGGGTGGACACTTGGAGTTTAGACAATGGCTCGTATGAGGTTTATACCCTATACCCTAAGCCCCTAAACCCTAAACTCCATATAGGGTTTGTAGGGTTCAGGGCTTAGCATTCGGAGTTTAGGTTTTAGGGGTTTAGAGGTGTTGAGGGTACTGAAATGGATTACGGGAGATATCTAGGGTTATATGATAAAGTTTTATGGACTTATATGGGGGAACATCAGGCATAGGGCTCAAGACTTCTACGAAGTACGGGACAAACCTTTGGATGGAGAGCCAACTGAGAAATGAAATGTAAGCCAGGACTTTTAGGGACGTGTAGGGATGACGCGATTAGAATGATACAGCCAAGTTCGCTCAAGTTTGAGCCTCCTACGCTTTACAGTTGGGTTATAGCTACAGTTCAAAATGGGTAGGTTTTGGGGTGTCCTAAACCCTAAAACCCCCACACCGCCAAGTACACCGCCGCCCCATCAACCCCTGCTGAACCGCACCTCAGAAACTTCAAGGGGCCAGGCCGTCAAGAACCCACAGGCCATTACCTTCCACGGCGCCACGCCTGAGCCGCCCCAGCATCGCCCCCAAACTACCCAAAAAAAACCTATATAATCCTTGATAAGGACCCCCTATAGTCCCTAATAGAATGCCTTTGTATCCGAGGGGTCCCTAAGGGACCCCTAAATCCTAAACCCACCGATGCTGGGGCGGCACCAGTGCGCTTCAGCCCCAGCGCCAAGGCTAGGATGTCTGCTGTCCTTCCTGCGCCCATGGCTCCAGTGGTTTAGGGTTTAGGGTTTAGGGGTTTAGGGTTTATGGTTTAGGAGGGTTATGGAAAAGAAAATGGAAACTACTTATATATGATAGGGTATATCTTGGGATTATATTGGGGTTATATAGGGATAATGGAAAAGAAAACGGAAACTACTATTTAGGGTTTAGGGTCTGTCCATCTTCACCCTCTTGGAGTCGCGCCAGTGACAGTGCCGGTGCCGGAGGCAAGGGCGCCTGCGTCGCTAGAGGCTGTCATCCCTGCCCTGGCATTGTAAGGCCCCTGTTTCGGGAAAGCCTGAAATCCTGGTTGCGAAGGTCTTCTTCACGCTCAGGGATACGTGGTCCTGTGCATCCATAATGGGATGATATTGGAAGCTCCCATCATTTGGAACCGCGTGGTTTAGGCGTGGCGTACTGTGCTGTAAGCGCATCAATTGTTACCAGAATTATGGTCCTAGGTTTCCTGTTTAGTTATCGTATAGGACAGGATACCTCACAAAGACTTCAAAACAGTAACATTATTGAGGGCCTTATACTGGCTACTTTGATTAAAGCCAGCCGAGGTTCAAGCACCGAGGTCCCCCACTCCAATTACCTATATATGTAGCAGAGTCTAAATTTCTTAAAGGGGGTTATACGGGTCTAGGATCCAGGTTTTAGGAATTCGGGTTAAGGGTTTAGGGTCTAAACTCCTCAAACGGGGTTATGCAAAGCTCATATCATGGTCTCCCTTACGCCCTTCAAGGTTCAGGGTATAGGGTGTTCCCCCTTATTTGAGGGTATTGCAAATAATAAGGATGAATTGCCCTAAGCCCTAAACCCTAAACCCTGGCCAAGTAAGGAGGACCTAGGAGAGATGGAAATCCCGCAAACCTGGAGGTAAGCAACAGAAAAAGGCACCCGTATTCTTCTTCCCAGAATTCACATGAATTTGGGCTGTTTGCTGGATTTTGTGTAGTTCCTGAAAATAGATCCCACATAATTCCTTAAGGAAGACTCCCCAATTTCTTTATAATCCCCATATACCCGCCAAGGAGGCACCCCTGCTTTGACAACATTTAAATGCCTAAACCATGCAGCCGCATATGAGCTCCTGTCAATATTAACCTTACTAAGCTTAACAGTGGACATAGGGGTCCCTCTTGTAGTTTAGTCAGTCCCTTATGTAGTCCCTTTTCCTGCAGGCAAAAGCGCGACTGGATGCCACCAACGACTGCCAGCTGAACCTACTGGCTGCCTTTAGGCACAGGAGGGTCATGTCTGTAGACGCCCCCAAAATTCTCAGTACTATACAATCAGAGTCCTTATGAAATTGTAGTCTTTCATAGCCTAAAATCCTATTTGGGCACAGAAGGGTACTTACCAAGGGAAAGTGCGTGAGCGCGTGGGGGGCAAGTCCGGCGCCTGATCCGAAGTAGCACAAGCAGTTCATAATGTTTGTTAGGGATTTAGTCTTTAGGGTTCACGGTCTTCGTACTGTTACTATGAGTCTTGTTATTGGCTCCGCCGCAGCGTAAACGCACAAAAATGCATACTTGGCCGACCTCTCCGGATGTGGCCTGCATGGCACGAAGCACACATTCGAAGTGTTTCGAGGGCCGAAATACTGCGTATACCACGCATCGTTTTTTTCCGTGTTCGACAAAATGCGATAACCAGAGCATCCATGCCCAAGTGAAAAATAATTTTCGTGTTCCGACAAAATGCGCTAACCAGAGCATCCGTGCGCAAACCATATAACATTCGTGTGTCGAGAGCATACGACAAATAGAGCATCCAAGCCGAAACCAGAATAACGGTCGTGTTCCGAGTAAGTGCTCTGTTCGTGTTCCGAGTAAGTGCTCTAACCAGAGCATCATGAAGCATTCCCAAATCATGATAAAGTTCGTGTTTCGAGTAATTGCGATAACAACCAGACCATCATCCCGAAATCATAATCACGTTCGTGATCCGAGAAAATCCGCAAAACACTCATTTCGGAAATTCCTGCCGAAGAGAATCCACTGCAAAACGACTCGTAAAAATTCTGATGTTTTTGACGTGTATTTTTCGGAAGGCCTATAGGTGCGTGCTTGCAAGAATACTGCGTTTTGCAGTGGATTCCGTACTCTAGCATTGCGCAATGATGAAGCGGCGCGCTTTTACGGTCGGGGGGACCCTTGTTATTTTTTAACAGGAGTAGCAGCAGTAGCAGCAGTACCACTTGTATGTTTTTTTATTCTGATGATGAAAAACGATTATTTCGGGGTTTAGTGGGTCTGACAGATTCCCGGAGAGCTTGCTGTAGAATCCTTATGCAGTTCTTTTACACACGTGCCCCGATGGTATCAACCACGTACCCCTGATAAGAAATCTCCCCAACCCCTAACAACAAATGTTCCCCTTGTTCTGCAGTTGTGCTATAGTAGCATCTTTAGTTTCAGAATGAGCCCATGTACCTCGAGGATCTGTAAGGGCCCGCCTTTCCGAGGGACTTCCATCCCCGTGAACCCTGTACCATCAGTAGTTTCCATTTTATTTTCCATTATCCCAATATGACCCTATAGTATCCCTATATCCTCCTACTCACCTATGACAGGACCCTTGGCCCCAGGATCCTTACGGGTCTAAATTAACAAGAGGACCCTGGTGGTAAGCCCAACCCCAAATCAGGACCCTTTTATAGCCGGGTGATAGTCAGAGCGTCCTCACGTAGGGTTTAGGCTTACTAAAGCCCTCTTAACCTAAACCTTTTGCTATCCCCATGAAAGCCGTGTATAAGTATAAAACATTTAAATCAACCTCAAATCCTAAATTCCAAGTTATACGGCCTTATACAACCTCCATGGAACCTATATTAGAGGTATACAACACTATATCCTCACGTATAATTCATGGAACTGCGTTCTGAATAGGGAATGTTGTGCCCTCAATGTTGTACTTGTGGCAAGGAAGCCCACAAGGGGTATACAGGCTCACAGCATCTGTGTCTTGAGCATTGCCATTGATGGCGCCCTCCCCGACTTGCAAAGATTGAATGCTGTCCACCTAAAGGGGCTCATAGCTTGTAAGATATGGGTGGTTCTCAAGATTATGGTCCTTTTTTGGGTACCCTAAGTATTAGGTGCCGTATTATAATAGGGACCCAAAAGGGGACCATAATTTTGACAACCACCCGTATGACTGTATCCTCGATTCGTTTGGTTCGAATGTACCTCTGCTGGGTGGCAAATGGCTGCGTGCCCTAAACCCGGAACCCTGAGCCCAAACCCTCAACTGTGTACATAAATCACATTTTAGTAGTTTCCATTTTCTTTTTGATTATCCCTATGTAATCCCAATATCTACCCTTTTAGTACTATAGCAACCAAGTACGCAGGCTTGTCTTCTGGCACTGGATGCAGCCTTCAGCTTATGTGCGTGTCTCGGTTGCTGCGCTTTAAGGAATTGGAGGGATGAATCCATGCGAGCCATAGTCTTAACTCCTTGCAGGGGGTTATATATAGGGATTAAAATATGGGAGTACTGTATAGATAGTAAGGGGCCTGCTAGGAGTTTGGACAATGGCTCATGTAGCAATTATCATAGCTCGTATGCGTCCCTAATAGTCAACTCTTGATTCCCTGCTAACGCGCAGCAAGCTTAGGGCTTACTAATGGCAAAGAGCTCGTTGATCTCAACGTCCTATGGAGTCTGTTGGCAATTAACTAGCAGGTTGTTGAGCAGCTGGGGTGTTGAGCAAACCATGTTTCCCCTAAACCTTAAACCCTGAACCCTAATGGAGGTCCTAAGTTCTTCATTAAACTAAGCTATACTCAAAACGGGGGACCTTTCTAGTCCTAGCTTGCTGGGGATCCTAGTTATTGGCATCGAGCGAGGAAAATCAGGACTGCTAGATGGGGAGGATGTAGGGATTATTTAGGGTATGGGGTTAGGGTTTAGGGTTAAGGGTTCAGGATTTAGGGTTTAGGGTTTAGGATTTAGCGTTTGGGGTTAGGGGTTAGGGATTCGCACAGAGATCCTCCATGACGAAGTCTGGGAAGCATCAAGCCAAAGGCATTCATCTTCCTTACAGCAAGGGCACAGCACAGAATATTGACATGCTAGCGTTGCAATGTTTCTTCATTGTTTCCTTGTTCCCGTAACCCTAATCCCTTAACCCTCCCAAACCCTAAACCCTCTACTTGGTTAATAAGTGATTGTGTATACCCTGGCTCAAGACCGGCTTACAGGGGGTTTCCCGAAACAAGGAACCTGCAACTTGTTTGTGTATCAGGGAATCAAAGCTTATCAGATGGCGTGCAGGGGAACCTGAAGATGGACCACTGCTAGGGTTTAGGGTTTCGAGACTTGGGTTTTAGGGTTTAGAGGTTTAGGGTTTAGGGCCCAGGGATCGGTCTTACTAGAATTACAAGATGTATTCAACAATCACCTCGACGTAGCGCAGAGAAGCCACCTCAAAAAGGCTGCCGTCACTGGCCAGGATGTCTGTTTAGGGTTTAGGGGTTAGGGGTTAGGGGTTTAGGGGTTAGGGTTCAGGATACAATTCCCGCGGCCAAAACTCATCAGGCAGTCGTCTTGCCTGCGATATGACGCGCGTGAACGATCGTAAGGAAATGTTCCGATCACGCTTTACATGCACTGAGACCCTCGAAGAACCTCAACCCAAATCCCTCCCAAAAAACTCATAGCCCTTTGCCTTCAGGAATCCAAGTGTTGTCCTCGTACATCAAGTGGATACCCGACAATCCAACAGCTGGCCTCTATAACAGCCACCCCAGTATAATCCTTATGAAGGGCTTTAGGTGTTGAAGGACCATCGCACAGCCCAACGTGTCAAGTCCAAGTTACAGTATGACATACGCAGTATGACGCACATTGAAGCTTCATTCTTATCATCTAGGAAGCGCAAACCCTTACCCCTTACCCGAAAGCCCCGGAAGCCCTAAACCTGACCTAGACCCTCAACCCTGAAGCACTACTTCCTACAAATCACGAGATAATCCCTATAGCGCACCATGAAATGGTAGTTTCCCCAAATAGGGATACCCCAAAATATAGACCTGAAAATACTATGATCCTTAGCATGGCGACCCCGAAACGTACCCCATAATTTTGGGAAGCCCTAACCCTAACCCTAAACCCCTGAACAGTAGCTTCCATTTTCCTTTTCCATTATCCCTACAGACCCCGTACATATTCCCATATAACCCATACAGCCTAAACCCCTAAAACCCTAAACCTTATATACCCCCTTAAAAAGACTAAATGAAGATTAGGCTCTTCTGCTCTACGCGTGGAGCGATGATCCTTACTTCCGGTCGTCTGGAAGTAGCTTCCAGGCCGGTCAGAACCTCTATAAGTTGGGTACTGCCCCCAAAGTATGGGTTTTAGGGTTTAGGGTATAGGGTTTAGGGTTCAGGGTTTAGGGTAGGTACTGCCCCCACCCAGTAACGGTCTATATTAGGGGTCCTATTAAGAGTTATATATACCCATATTAACATCATTATCCAGCTGTTACTGAGGGGGGGCAGTATCCAATCTATGAGTTTAGGTTTTAGGGTTTAGGGTTTAGGGAGAACCCCTATCTAAGCTATAGTCTAAACTCCTTAAAGAGGGGTTATATAGGGGAATCGAAAAGGGGATATTAAGGGGGATACTAGGAGTTGAGACTACGAGCTCATATAACTCCTATAATTCCCTGAGTTTCCATATTACTTTTCATTCCTTTTGCTGTAGGGATTACCTGAGGGCTTATAGGGCTTGAAGAATTCGGGGATTTAGGGTGTAGAGTTTGGGGATTTAGGGTTTAGGGATCTAAGGGTTGGGGCTTACAAGGTTTAGGGATTATGTAGGGGTTTATAGGTATACATATATATATATATGTATGGGTTTCAGGGCTTTTCTGTGGAGTTATGTTCTTACAGGCTTTAGTCTACTCCCCAATCCCTCCCCAATCCAACAGTCCGTCGCCACACCCTTGGGGCTTGGTTGTAGCAGAAATTCGATCATCCACCCTAAGCCCTACCCTCCCGCAAACTAGCACGCAAACCCATATAGCCCATTCAAAAACGAAAGTTGACATCAGAGGGCCTTGTTTGGGGTTCCATGTTATTTAGGCTGAGAGTATAACCCTGAACCCCAGCATATCCCTATACCCTAAACCCTACACCCTAAACCCTAAATACAAGCCCTACAGAATCCCTGAAGCCTTCCTCCTTATACCCTGACGAACTGGAAAACGAATCCCTACATGTCAGTGTCAATCCCAGTTCTTTTGACAAGCAATCCTATCCCCTAGTAGCCTCAGGCTTCAGGCGTTTAGATGGGGGTTACATAGGATGATAGCCGGGGTCGGGGCTGGGGTAAGTAAAATCCCTTCTTGAAATAGTGTCAGGGCTTCGTCCCATTAGCGGAGGATCAGATGGGACATAACATGGAAGCTGGGGCTGGGGGTGTATGACAGCTGTTGATAAGACGGTGTCTGTCATGCCTCACCGATTTGGGAAAGGCTTGTGTGTCAACCTACGAACATCTGGCTAGTCTATAGACTGTGTATTTAGCCCACATGCTGAAGTCCAGCAAAACTTGCACATCTTGAGCTGAAAGCGCTGCGCTCAGACCCATACCCGAATCCACTAGTCCGCTTTCCAAAGCTAGCCTGAAGCCCGATCGAGTCTTTATGGTTCATTTCGGGGTCGTCTCCGGTAGAGTATCTCTGTTATGCACCACTCCCGCCCAGCTTTCCTCAAATACTGCCTCTCTGCCTCTTAGGCATCATTTTTTGAGGGTGGTTGCCAAGAAGACCATGATTCAGATTTGTCCTTGAGCTTTGAACCCTATACCCCAAGCCCACCTTAAACGCTATACCCTAGACCCTAATCCATCCTTCATCTCATAATCCATCTACGCACCCGGGAATATTTCAAGCTTAGGGCTTAGGGGCCAGTATCCAGAACGCATTGCTGCCGGGTCCTGATGCAAAGAAATATAGTACAGGTATTGTGACATAGTTGGTCTTTAGTTCTGAAAGCTACTTTAGCCGCCTGTTGCAGGTTGCAAGAACCCCATACGACCTGAACAGCGCCCTTTAGCCCCAAGACTTTAGGGGTTTGGGTCCTCTGAAACTGAAACCCGAAGCCGTGCGGAGATTGTGATGGCTCTGGCAGTGCTCATCCGTGAGGCAGAGCTTTGAAGGGTTTAGGGTTTAGGAGTTTGACATGTCAGCTGTTTATGCTACCATCAATACTACGGTTGTTACAGGGATCAACTTAGCTTTGGCGTTTAGGGTTGTCTGGATTAATTGGAGGTTTTTGGTGGGGGTATATCGGGTTCCTCTGGGATGTCGTATGTAACAAATATAAATAGCGACAGTAGCTCACCAACGTAAGAACAAAGACCTACCTGCTGGACATAGCATTCATAGGCGCTAATGGGGTCAGAGTACCAGACCCCTTTATTGTCTAGGGTTAAAACCATGGGCCCCTAGTATGGGCCCTCCCTTAACCCTTGGATCCTTATATACCTACTATATACCCTGTATGAATCCCCTGGAATCCACCTAAAAGGCCAAAGCGCCCATATTAGGGGCCCATACTTCTAACCTCAGATTGTGCCGGGGGGGGTCCCAGAAACGGATTATGGTAGGTTGGAAGATGTCTATTGGGTTGCGCTGTTTTGGAAACTCCTCAGAAGTGGGACACAGGTAGAATACTACAGTCATACCCAGAGCCGTAGTCATAGCCTGAAATCAGGGTACTCGCAACCCCACTGGTAGCTGCCCAGGAGCCTCTGAGCAAGGAATCTTCTCAAGTCCTGAAAGTGATGACAGACCGGCAGCGCCACCTAGCATATATCGGGATTCAAGTGGGGAACCGTCCTTGCCGGTGTTCTGTGATTCACGGCCCCAAAGACCTAAATCCTAAATGGAAAGCTCTCAGTACCTTATACCTTCGGAATTATGTATAGGAGTTTCGTATACAAAGGCCATGCACGGCTTCAGTATCAACACTAGTGGCAGGTCATGTACTTTCTGTGCACCTCCCTTGCGTTGGTACAATGCGCTGCACTCAGCAGCAGCTGGCTCCTAGGATTTGTTTTTTAGGGGGCTTCTAGGGCTTGGGGCTTAGGCGAATAAACTAGAGGGGTCCTTCTAAAGAGATCATGTTGAATTGCAAGCTGAAAAGAGCAGGTTGCCTTGAACAACCAGAAAGGTTTCGTTTTGATCAATTGCCCTTGATTCTGCGCCGACATGGGCAAGCCCCTACCTTCGAGTCAAATGTCCCTGGGAAGCGGACCGAAGATGCAATAAGAGGCAAGGGGTACCATACTATTCACGTTTAATTACCTTTGACAATTACTAGTATCATTACTGTTACCATGCTATACTCACTACTACTTTTCCATCATGATGGCAGCCAAATCTACTGCTATGATGGTGGAGCAGATGTTGAGGATCAAGGCGGAGGGATAAGCTTTAGAGTTACCCATGCTTGGCAGGGAAGGAAGGGATAGAAAAATGGAAGCGACTATACTGTTCACTGTTGGGGGCTATAGAGAGACAGCCCTAAGCCCTAAACCCCAAACCTGCCGGACTACTAAAAGGATCTATTCCTTCATTCAAATAACAATAACAGTATTGATAATAGTAGTAATGATGCGAATTATGTTCATAGCAACAATAGCAATCAAACTAATGATGAGAATTGTCTTGCCTAAGCCCTAAACCCTAAACCCTAAACGAGGGAAGTAAGTTTCCCATTGCCAGTTTCAGACCTTAGATGGGCCGTGCCTGGACAGCTGCCACCTGCATCCAGGCGTCATACGAGCTACATACAGTCTAAAGTCGTAAAGGGGACTATATGGGGGATTCTAGAGCGGAGTATTATAAGGGTTATTCAGGTGGATTCGAGGAGGTTAGACTATAGCTCATACGAACTGTAGCCAATATTTGCCTTACCAAGGGACCCCTAACTGTGGACATAGGGGGCCCTCTGGTAGTCTAGTATAGTCCCTGAGATGGTCTTCAATCAGGAACCCATGTCCATCAAATTATGTGGTAGATTTTAACTGTAGTTCTCTTGAAAAGTTAGGGGCCTTGTTTTGCCAATAATTAGGATTAGGGTAGTTGGGGGTCCAGAATGGCACTCACTTCGAACGGCTTTCCTCGCTGGCTACCTCGTTGCTAGCAGCTTCCTTTTCCTGCCAAACTTGATGCCAACTCCCCTCCAAAGTCTTCCTGGCCATTATCCCTAAACCCTAACCCTAAACCCTAAACCCTCCAAACCCTAAAAGATCCAAAACCCCAAGCCCCTAAAGCTCCTAGGCCTCGAGCCGGCCTCAGGGGGGATGTTTTACCAATATATACCCTATTATAATGTAGTAGTTTCCATCTTCTTTTCCATTTGATTCTCCATTATAGTAGTTTCCATTTTGTTTTCCATTAATCCCAATATAATCCCAATATATACCCTATGCATGCGTAGGTGGCACGATATAGTTTGGGGCTTGGGTGATCTAGTCTAAGCTCCACCCCTCTGTGCCCCTACCTGTCTAGAGTTTAGGATTTAGGGTGTAGGATTTAAGTTCCTAGCCATGGTCATCTAGCATGGCCCCTAGGAACTAGGTCCCTTGATTGGGCTCGTAGGGCATAATATGTAATAAAGGAGCCGAGGACGAAGCCGACCCCAGGACATACTCGTTGGAATCCCCATGCCTATGTCTGGAGATCTCAAGGCGGCCTCACTCTTGACAAACCCTAAACCCAAATCCCTAAACCCTCTTCTCCCTGTAACCCCGAACTTGAAGAGCTACTCTGAGACTGCCCCATACTAGGTACCCCAGTGGTACCCTTTTTCCCTTTGTATTTTGGGGTCTCCTTATTAAAGCAGACCATTGGGAAAAAAAGGCACCCTTATTATTAAGGGATTACTGGGGAACCCATTCCTAAGCCCTAAACCCTATGGTAGTTTCCATTTTCTTTTCCATTATCCCTATGTAACCCCAATATAACCCCAAGACATACCCTATTATATTATAGTAGTTTCCATTTTCTTTTCCATAACCCCATATAGTCTTATATATAACCCGTGTAGTTTGCATGGGAACCTGGCATATGAGGCCCGGCCTTTCTCCTTGTTGATGTGCCAGCTACGTGGCGCAGTGGTGCACGTGGTGAGGCAGCCAGCTATCCATATGGGCTATGGGCTAAACTTAGGTGGGGGGGACCTATAGAGACTATATAGGGTTTTGGCGGGGACCTATGAAGGGATATACTACAAATTTAGTCCAGGGCTGTAGTTTCCCAGAATAAGGGCACCCAGAGAATAGACCCCAAAATACGATGGTCCTTGTTATGTGGACCTCCAACAAAGTAACCCTAGTTTTGGGAACCCCCTTAAGAAACTTATATAACCCCTATATGACCCCTATAACCTCGTTTAAAGGTACCCCTAATTTTGGGAAACCCCCCATAAAACTTTTTCAGGTTTAGTAGGACGGAAACTTGCGGCTTCAACCCGGCGTGAAACACTATGCTGCGCCACTGGAGACTAAATCAGGGTTCAGGGTTCAGGGTTTGGGGTGCAGGCATCGTACAGACGGGGTTTTCGAAAGGCCTGGCAACTCCAAACCTGAACCCTAACCCTTCTTTACATCCCAGGTTAGAACTATGGGCTCCTTCTATACTCCTTACATACCACGTAAGCCCCTACATGCCCAACTAAGGGCCCATAGTAACGACACACAGGAAACAGGCCGGTCCCAAACTAGGAGCCCATGGTTCGGACCGTAGAATAGATACATGGGATTGCTGAGCACCTCCGAATCTGCCGACGCATCTGCCTCGTCCATTATGTTTTGAACTAAGCCCTAAACCCTAAACCCCAACTGTCATTGCTTGGGCCTCTTGTAGGCAGCCCCGCAGATTTGCGGTCAAGGGCTTACCCTCAAAGCTGAACCCTAAACCCAAAGTCCATGTAAAGGCTTGCGGGATTCGAGAATTGAAGCTTTAGCTCATCCACGAGCTTTCTCAGGCTACAGATTACCCAAGCAAAATCAAGAGTTTTGGGGGTTTAGAATTTGGGGGATTTGGGGTTTAGGGTTCAGGGTTAAGCCTTTCCGCCTCAATTAGGGCCTAGGGTTGAAGGTCCCAGAAGTTTCATAAAGTGACTGTTTCAGTATCGTGCCCAAGCAAAGGATGCCAGCAACTTGTTGATTGTGGTTCAGGGTCTACGGTTTGGGGTTTATACAGTATCTTGCAGCAAAAGGTGGCATTGGGCTTGAAAACTTCTCACAGCCAGTTTGAAGCTTCAACTCTTTACATCGTCTTATTCTCGTACAGCTGTATAACACTTTGTGTGTAGCCCTATACTTCTAGTTGGTTAATTCCCAAGACTAGTCAGTTTTAACCCCTGAGTACCTATCAGTGCAATATACCTGCAAACCACTATTCCGGTTGAACGGGTCCTATGTTAAGCCATACGGCTGCGAAATCCCTGGCCCTAAACCCTAAACCCCCGTCAGGGAAATCCTAAACCCCTAACCCTATACCTTGGGTACTGCTCCCCCTCAGTAACAGTTGGATAATATTTCTTATATTGGTATATATTATAGCCTTTAATAGGACCCCTAGTATAGACTGTTACTGGGTTGGGGGCAGTACCCAACCTAAACCCTAAACCCTAAAACCCTATACCCTTGGTTTACAAAAACCCTGACTTGGCTGCAGGCTTTTGCAAGCGTGATGATGCCGGAGAAGTTTCTGGGTGCCCCGACTGCATTTGGAGCTGTATTTTATTTGGGGATACTATGGTATTTGGGGACATTACCCCCCCAATAATGGAGAATCAAATGGAAAAGAAAATGGAAAATGAAATGGGAACTGGGATTATAGGGTAGTTAATAGAGATTATTTGAGTGGTAGTTTATCTGGGGATACTATTGGGGATTATATGGGGGTATAATATTGGGGTTATAATGGAAAAGAAAATGGAAACTACTGTTGAGGGTTTAGGGATTAGGGTTTAGGGTTTAAGTAGTATTTCATTTTGGGGATACTATGGTACCCAATATAGGGTTTAGGGCCCTATAATGGAGAATCAAATGGAAAAGAACATGGAAAATGAAATGGAAATTGGGATCATCTAGGGGTTATTTGTGTAGTATTTGATTTGGGGATACTATGGTACCCAATATAGAGTAAGATGATATCCTCCTTTGGGGGTATAGTATTTCATATAAGGAATATAATCTTACTAGGTTCAACCACCAAAAAAACACTACTCATTTGGAGTTTAGGGCTAAGGGTTCAGGGTGTGGGTTTAGGGTTCAGGGGTTAGGGCTTAGGGTGTGGGTTTAGGGGTGAGGGCTTAGGATTTAGGGTGTGGGTTTAGGGTTCAGGGGTTAGGCCTTAGGGTTCAGAGTGTGAGTTTAGGATTCAGGGGTTAGGGCTT
>CAJNIZ010002720.1:14263-25041 GCA_905231905.1 Symbiodinium pilosum
AGGGTGTGGGTTTAGGGTTCAGGGGTTAGGGCTTAGGGTTCAGGGGTTAGGGCTTAGGGTTTGGGGTGTGGGTTTTGCTGTGAGGTTACGTGGACGATATTATAGACGATCTGCAAGTTGACGGCGTTGCCGCTTGCAAGTTGCTGTCATGGCCGGACTCGCGCCTGCGCAAGGCCATCTAAAACATTCCCTCCCACCCAACGCCGTCTGAGGTTGCCAAGCCACCCAAACCTAGTCCTTGTAGGGTTCGGACCTAATCTCAATCACATCCGTCTTGGTCAACAATACAGCGTCAGCTTCGTGTTCTATTGTCGTTGTACTGAAGGGAGCCTTGAAGGCTCATGGCTGACACCCTCTTAAACATAAGGTTTCTGGGCGCTTTTGAAAATTGGGAGTTGGGAGGCCTGCTCCGGACAAGGCCCGTAGTCCCTTCTGGGGACTCCACGGACGTCTTTAGGCGCCTGGAGGACGCCTGCATTGGGAGGCTGGGTTTCTGGATTCAGCCAGGCTTCCGGTGTGGAGAATCGGCCGATCCGACCCCGTGCGTGGGTTGTGCTGAGGCAGGACCAGTTAGGTCGACCTGTCGCCATGGAGGGAGGGGTGCAAGCACCGGCCACCATCGTAGGTGGGCGTCCTAAGTTGAGTTTAGGTTTGCTTGTCCAGGAAGGGCTTAGAGAGGGGTAGTGCACAACTCGTAAAAAGTGCTACTCGTGTAGGTTGCAGGCTAAGGGTTCAGGGAGTAAGGTTTTGGGGTTTACTGTTTCGGGTTTGGGGTTTTGTGTACGGTTGGAACTAGAGCCTAAACTCAAAGTCAAACATGCTATCGCCAACAACCTCTCCCATGATATTGCAAGCAGCTCTCTCGCTGTATGGAATTTGCCAAATTCGCCTAGATGCATCCCAAAGTGCGATTTGTGGCCCTTGTTGTACAACCTCGAAAAGGGCACATCTAATTTTTCAGAACACTCGGAATCCTACACCCTACCAATCGCGTATAGCTGTGCATCTCGCATAGGGCCCATAGGCTCCCGGTAAGACACCAATGCTTCAGAATTTAGGCTTAAGGGTTGGGTTGTAGGGTATAGTCGATAATACCCCCATAAACGGAAAACGTAAGACCTAAACATCAATTCATGTACTGCCCCCATCCACTGACAGTTAGGTATAGCGGGGCGTATATCATTTGACCATAATATACAGGGTGAGTAACCCGAGACGTTAAACCCTAACTAAAACCCAACAAACCTTGTCCCAAGGCTGGTATTTACAGGGTGCCGTGCCATCGCAGGCAACTTCTAGGCTGCTGGTACGTGGGGCGGGGGGCCGAAAATTAGGGGTCCCTCCGATGGTTCAGGGTTAGGATTCAGGGATTGGTTGGGTAATATCGGGGATATACGAGGATACACAGGGTTTAGGCCTAAAGTTTTCAGGATATTGCCCCTCAATGATGGAAAGTCAAATGCAACAGAACGTTCAAAATGAAGTGGATGCTGGAATGATATATTGGTTCATAGGGATTAGTGTTTCGGAAGAGTAGGGGTATTTCGGGGGTCCCCAACACGCAGGGGTTAAAGTATTTATGGGTCTATATTTGGGTCCCCCGGTCCCCCTGTTAATGGAAAATGCCATTTAGGTGTTAAGGTGAGGGTTGCTGTTGGTTTTTGGTTTGGGGTGGTTGCCATGGGTCTAGGGTTTTGGGGTAAGCTCAGGGTTTGGTTCTTAAGGACGAGTAGGAACAAAAAGAGATACGAAGCACAAGGGCGAGATCCCTATCCCTTTGGGATTGGTTATAAGGAAATTTTAATGGGATAGCCCTGTCCATTTGTTTGTTTACGTTCTTGGGCTCCTGAAAAGAGATTTCAAGGTCTGGTGGTTGTCAGCGAGCTTAACTCAGCTTACCTTTATGAACAAAACCTTGTTTTTTGACATATTATGGTAACTTGGCTTGAACTCCTCAACACAGACCTCTCCGACCTCAAGCTCCACAAGCAGCAGTTACTGGCACAACAAGAACTGTTGGAGTCACCCTTCTGAGGGAGCTGACAGTGCAGGACCAATCGCAGGCTCACCGGTGCATTACAGACAATCCACGCAAAAAGGAAGACATGGGCTTCCAGTATAGAGTCTAGGGCTTTCCGCAGCTACGGATGCCCAATAGAAACCTAAAAACGCTGTAATCCTGGTATATCCTGGTTATGAGGGTTCCAAGAAGGCACCCCTTACTTTCGGGCCCCTTACTTGTGGCAAATCTCCACACGGCTGCGCGGCAGCTGGACTGACAGCACCCTAACATCTCCCAGCACCAAACGAGGAGGGACATAATCTGGGCAAAGTAGGAACGACCTGACACAACTTCACTTTGATGGTGGTTTTTAGGTTACCCTGAACCCAAACCCTGAACCCAGAAAGCCTGAGAGGCGCTTCAACAGCTACTGTGGTACCGTTCTGGTGTTGGATGGATGCAGCTTCCTTGCTTTGTGGGCCGGTCTTGCAGGCACAGGGTTAAGGGGTTTAAGGTTTAGGGTCTGGGGTTTAGGGGTTTGGTATCCAGGTAGGCGTTAAGATTTGGGGTTTTGATTGGGGACGAAGTGTCGGAATCGTTCTTTGTATGTGCCTGCAGTGACAGGTATGGCTTCAGGAGTCAAAAGGTTTCTGGAACCCATCTTCTTCATCCTTCATCGGGATCATGCGCACTTGCATGTGTGATTTTGAGGCTAGGAATTCCCCTCAAGTTGGCGGTCAAAATTCGAAGTCATACACTGCACTCCCTTGGCCCCTGAACATTGCAACCTAGACTTTGATTCCAAGGTGACATCTTCATAGCTGGCCTGGAACCGCAAAGAATGCCTATATAGGGCTTAGGGTTTAGGGAGGGTAAAGCCTGGATGATGCAAGTGTTCAGATGATCCGGATGAGGAACTAGCAAGTCTTCTCTTAAACTTTTTCTAGACCCCCAAGTAGCTCGATAGAGCCCAAATGCCACAAATAGGACCGGCACAGAACCTACTTAAGGGTATTTGGGTGTCTGGGCTTGCCCCTGCGCTTTTGGGGTCTTGAGTTAACACTGAACCCTCCTAAACCCGAAACATAGCCTAAACCCTGTACCCTGTGCCCTAAAACCTATAGCAGTTTCGCAACAGGCTGGACAGCGCGCCCCCCGCTTCCCATCATGGTGTGCTACACCATCACGGCCCTAAGCAGTCCCAGCTGTTTAGCGTACTGGAGTTTAGTAGGGACTGAGGGAAGGGTCATAGGACCATTATTGGAGAGTATCGGGACCATCATGAATCCAGTCCGTCATCACCTAAAAACCACCAGTAGGGCTTCGGATTTGGAGTCGCGGGAATTTAGATCTACATCCTATAACCCCCTAAACCCTAAACCAAGGTTGTGAGTCCTTGTGGGCATCACGCGGTGAGGGTTTCAAGTTCCGGGATCGCATATTTCAGCCACGCATCCTTTGTGACTTTTGCAGGGGCCATGATGTGAGCTTCAGCATCAGCATTCAGGGCTGAGGGTTCATTGCAAAGGCTTCATACCTGGGTCAGTGAACTTCCTAAACCAACCCCAAACCCTAAATACTAAACCCCAAACCCTAAACCCCAAACCCTAACTTATCAACAAGCTGGGTTTAGCTGGGTCCCCTCACCTCGCCATTAAACAGGGCCTTAAGACACTAGACCCTGAGCCCTATAAGCTTTCATGATGTGGGGGTTTCCCAAATTAGGGGGTACCTTTTTGGAGGTCCCCATAATAAGGATTATAGTATTTTGGGGTCTGTATTGGGGTCCCCTTGTTTTGGGAAACTACCATGTAACTGGTGGGGCTCAATATGGACCCCACTACACTATAATGCCGAGGATTTTGGGCTTAGGGCCCCGCCATACTGCAACGCCGGAAGCTTGAGCCCGAAACTTAGCAGATAGCGACCCCTGAGTTTTGGACACCCCCAGGTCATTGGGGTTAGTATATAATAGGCTTTAGGTTGTTAGAGTTAGGGTCAAACCCTGAACTTTAGGGTTTAGGGCATTCCTCATGTGGAACCTTGAGCTGCGACCTCGAAGGCGTGACTTCAAATATGGGGTTGATCTCAAGGTCCTTCGGGGGAAATTATTTAGAGTGTGTGGTTTGGGGTCTTTGGTTTGGGTTTAGGGTCTAGAGTTTAGGGTTCAGGGTTTAGGGTGTAGGTCTACAAGAGAAAATTCAGGAAAGGGAACTTTAACAAATGGCCATTTTACCTAAAAATAATCCGATCACACTACCACATAACTGATTACGTCTGTCGAAACTCCTTTGCCGGATCCCACACGAATGAGGGCCTTGTCAACAACATTTGGGAGAGAGACCTCAGTGCAGATCTAGGCTATCACCAGATATTAGGGTTTACGGGTTTGGGGGTTTATGGTTTAGGGTTTTGGAGTTTAGGGTTTAGTCTCCTATAGTCCGTTATATCGACTACTTTTGTAGCATATAACACTAGTCGCTTGGTAACTTGCCTACCCAACACCTCACAAAATCCCACATCCCTAAAATCTCTTAGGGTCCCCATGTGTGGACAAAGTCACCAAACCCAAAACCTTTGCAGTATGATTCCAGCTTGCGTTGCATTGTCCATGTTCTTCTTGTATATCCTCTCATATTCCAATACAGCCCAGTATTGCCCGAGATATACATCCCTATTGAATCCCCTAGCTTTAAACGGATCTCATCTTTAGCCAGGCTTGTTGGCAATTCCAAGCTGGGCTTTCGCAATCATTGTTGCTCGTGCAGCAGGCCGGTTGCGAAGGTTATGGGGAATACACAGGGGTCATAAAGGAATTAGGGATGATTAGGGTCTAGGGTCGATATGGGGATTTTGTTGGGACATATTCGGATCGTCTGGGGATTGTGTGGGGTTTAGGGCAGTTTAGGGGTTATTGCGCCAGCTCTGGTAATAACCAGCAAAAGACAATGAAAAAGAACGCGGAAGTACAGGGTCCCTTTGAAGCAGTTACAGGGACAGAGAGAGATGTGTAGCTATATATATATATAGAGAGAGAGTGAGAGAGGGATTAGACATTAAGGTTGTAACAGCTGAGAAAGAAATCGAATCGAAGATGGACAGTGATATGGAAACTGAGTTTATATAGGGCAATTGGGGAGTTGCCTTCATAATTTGTGATACTATTGACGCGGTTTTAGGGTTCAGGTTGTCTTAGGTTTCGAGTTGTGGGTTCGGATGCTGTTCATGGGCGAGGGAAAGGGGGTTGGTGGGGTTGGTGAGATTGGGAAACCCTACCCCCCTAAACCCCTAATCCCCTAAAACCCCTACCGTCTTCCTGGGGCCCCCAAGCGTGCTTTGAATTTCCAGCAGGCCCGGATGCCTTTGGCTCCCAGTTATTCGGCAGACCTGGGTTTGAAGAAAATGGAAAATGAAATGGAAACCGGGCTTATAGGGTAGTTTATAGAGGGTACATAAGGGTTATATGGGGTTATATGGGAATAATGAAAAAGAAACATGGAAGCTACAGGGATTATATTAGGGTTTGTTTGAGAAATGCCTCAGGGGAATTAGGGATTTAGGATTCAGGGATTTATAGGATTTGGGGATTTAGGGATTTAGGATTTATGGGTTTAGGGATAAGTCGTTTAGGGGATTAGGGGTTAAGGGTTTCGGGTTTTGGTGTTTAGGGATTCAGGGGTTTAGGGGGTTAGAGATTGAGGGGTTTAGGGATCTAGGGCTTTAGGGACTTAGGATATTACGGCTTAGGGATTTAGGGATTTATAGGATTTGGGGATTTAGGGATTTAGGATTAGGGGTTTAGGGATTAGGGATTCAGGGTTCAGGGATTTTGGGGTCTAGGGGATTTTAGGGTTTCGGGTTTTAGGGATTTCGGGTTTAGGTGTTCGGGATTTAGGGTTTAGGGTTTAGGTCTTAGGGGAGCACCTAGTTGGGTCAGTGGTGTCCTTTGATTCTTGTTGGGTTCTGGGTTCCTTTATACAATTGATTCTTCAACATTCTTCAACATGTTTAGCCAATTGGAAAAGAGCGCCCTTATTGTAGTATGGTATACTGGGTACCAAGGTACTTGAGCTTAAGCCTATAAAGAGTTCCGATTGGAGAAATGAATATTAAACACAGGAGTTCATAGCAAGCGTTGGCAAGTGGATAGCATGAGCTGTCCACTCGACAGACACCACTAATTCAACTCCCACCTCCACCTCATTCACCTGCACGTCCTGGAAATCTGCAGAGTGGTTTCGAGAAGGTTTGAAGGGATCCTATAGCTTTGCTGGCTAATTTAGTCATGCACTTGGAGGTTTTGGGTTTAGGGGCTCGTCTCGCTGTGTCAAGAACAGAAATACTGATGGACCAGGTTCTCATTCCAGTTGGAGTAGCCTTCCACTTGGCGACGGAATCACTACTAAACCCGGGATTGAGGGTTCAGGGCTAGACCCTAGATCCTACAGATGTCTTGAAATCATTTTCAGGTTTTGCTATGATAAGCCTTCCAAGAAACAGCTCACAGTGATTGTTGGGAGGGTTCCAGGGAAGGCTCAGAATTAAACCACCGCAAACTCACCATGCCGTCGGCGTTCTGACCGACCCTCGGGCAAGTCTTCGCGCGATTCGGGTTTAGGGGGGAAGCCTTCAGCCCCAAACCCTCATCCCAGAAAACTCAACCTGAGCGAGCCCCCGAAGATATTCCTACAGAGTTTATCTGGTCCTGATTCTGACCCCACAGGTTTCTTGCCAGACAGTGGAGCAGGCACGCTGCCAGTTCATCATGGATAACATATTGCATAGGATCTACAGGATTCAGGTGTTGTAAGATTTCAAAGACGTCTGTTTTTGTCAAAGCCCAAGCAACCCTAAACCCTACCCGTTGCGCCAAAGCTCTGGGCCTCATCTATCTGTGCTTCAACCACGAGAAGCGCAGTGCGAGCGGGTCCCAGAAATAGTTTGGGACAGCGCCATGACAGCCCCAAAAGCCTGTGGGAGCGGCCCCAAACATGTTTGCGAGGAAACAGCCCAGAAGATTCAGGGAGCTATAAACCCTCAACCATTTTAGTGCCACAGAAGCCCAGTCTAGACATGTTCAGAGACGCTCAGAGATGGCTTATCATTCCCTCTGTTTGATCTATACTTCCTTTGACCTTCCATTGAATGTTCATAAATCCCCTTACTTTGCGACATCCACTTAAACACCTCTCGCAACTCTTACAGACCTTTTTTGGGTGTTGATGTTTGAGGGCTCGCAGGCTTTTTGTATTCCCGGCAATTGACGCTGGGTCCTGGTACTGGGCTTCTTCAAAGGGAGATGTAGGATGCTGGGTTAAGGTCTGCTCCTTGCTTGCAGAGTCCCTAACGCACGTCTTTCTAAGCCCTCCCAGCTTCGAGGCCTCGACACTAAAAAGCCCTCAAGCCCAGAGGAAAAAGTAGCTATGAAAAACCCATATTCACAAAACCCTCACTGAACTCCGGACTAATTAAAACCCCAAAAGTCTCAGCCCTCTCAGCCCTCTGCTCTGTCCTGCCAGGACGGCGCTCAAGCGATGCGCTGGATGTTCCTCTGGGGCGCATGCCCGTCTCTGAATGAAAAAAGAGCGGAGGAGGCGGAGGAGGGCATCAGAAATTTCAATGCAATATGCTTGACGACTAATAGATTTATTTTGGTAGCTTGAACTATATTGGAAATAGTCAAATGATTTGAAAGAAATATGTTTTACTAAAATGGCGCGGCCGTTGGCAGACCTAGTATCACCCTTACCTTCAAAACGACTGCGGGGAGGGTTGGGGGGGCAAATGAATCTTGCGTGAACTTATCTCTCATATAGCTCTTGTGCTCGAATTGGCAACCTACATCTTTTTCGAGAGCCCTCGCTGCGGCAATGCATCCAAAATGGCTGTAGAGTTGGACCCGTTTGTATTTAAGAGCGTCTCGATTTAGAGGCGCGAAAACTTAAATCCTAAATTTGGAGATTTTCAATGGCTATCACAAGACCGATCGGCGAGATCTAATAGCATTATTACTTGGAGCTTGCGTAGGAAATCATAGGAAACTAATTGGCACGAGAATTGAAAATTGCCGGGACTATATAGATTGATAATTGCATTAATATTATATAGATGCGGCAATATCTTATATGAGAGCTTGACACAGATGGATTCTTCGAATGATATATTATTTCTAGGATACAGGGATTCGGCTTTAGGGATTTAGAATTTGAATTTCTAAATATGATTATGAAAGGAAGAATCGGGAAGATTGAATTTGCAAATTATATAATTTGATATAAAGATAGATTGCATTAACGGAATTTTCTATCGAAGATATAATTAAATTAAATGAGATTAGGAATATAGATATGATATATTTTCTGAATTATATATATTGATGAGATCGTATTATTAGGGATCTTCATTTTATTTGAATTGATTTTCTGTCTAATTATCTTAGTTATCGAAGATTTAGATTTCTACTCTTGATTATGAGGATAATGATAATATTCGTCGCAGGAATAGAAGGCGGAGAATATTGAAAAATGATATATATCTTCAATAGATGAACTATAAAATTATCGGATATGATAAATTTTGAATGATATTCATATAGACTAATTAGATATTCTTAATAATGATTTCTATATTAATTTGATAATCTCTCGATTTTATATTTAAATCTTAGAATATAGATCTTATTTAGAACGCCATCATGCATCTATCGGAAATTTCTTTGATAGATTATTGGATTCTGAATTTCTTCTTATCAGAATCTTGAATGAATATCTATATTAATATAGAAAGGACCTTGGACCATTAATCTTAAGATTCTGAAGAGCTTATTGAATGATTTAAAAGGTGCCCTGAATCGTAAATCTCGCGGTAGGATCAAATAAATAGATCCCATTCATACGATCATTTGGGAGAAATTCAAGAAGGAGAAGGAATGTTGGGATTTAGGTTTCAAAAAATATAGATAAAGATAAATATTGGTCAGAAATGAATGATAAAGAAGAATATAAAATTATATTTCTGATTTTTGGAATATAGATAATCTCATCTTATTATGAGAAGTAATCTCTAAATATGAATAATACGAAGTAATATAGGATTTAAAATTCAAAGGCATAAGATCATTCTATAATAGATATATCTCAAGAAGATATTGGGAATTCGACGAAATAGATATTCAAGAAATGAGATTAATAATCAGTCTTGAGAGATATTGCCCATCCGAATATCGATGAATTCTAGAGATCTATAAATATCCTAAATCCTAAATCTTAGATCCCAGAATAATGATCTCTTGATCATTTTCATCTTTATTTTTGAATTTACGGAAGGCTCAATATATTTTGGAAGCTATTATCCAAATATATTGAGAGATATATGACGAATATGAAGATCTAATATACATTAGGGATTCGAGCAGAATAACGATAGAGAATCATTTGAATACGGTCATTCTATTCAATTTAGGATTTAGACTTAAGAATCTTGATATTATAATTCTCTATGAATATCATTAATTTCATAATCTCTGAATCCTAAGATTAGAAGATTCCTAAAAAAATATCGATTTCTTTTCTAATATTTATTTTTTTTTAATTATGATTATTTAAGAAAGAATATATCCAGAATGCCTTGCCTCAATCATTGAACATAATTTTTCTATAAGATATTCCAATGCCTATTCTAAATAAATTTGAAACGAAATATTTCGGAAATATTATCTTTTTTTAATTCTTTATATTGAATATAGAAAATATATAATTTATTCGAGAAGATAATTATTTGATTTATCTATGAGAATTTCATATATCTTCATCTTCTCATTCAATATAAATTCGTATATATATTTTGAATTTATAAAAAATTCTAGAATTCGTAGATTCTTTGGAGAAAAAAGACCTTCTTTCCTCTCCGATTTTGATTTTTATTTTGACTCATACGCATCAAAATCTTATTCATTCTTATATTTGAACGAAGAATTAGTCCTATATTTCTTTGATTTATTCTTCAAGAATTCTTAAATCTATACCAATGATATAAAGAGATGACGACCTATCAATCTCTGCATCTTCCGGACCATTTTTAATAGATCTGATTTCCTATAATCTCATATTTCATATTTCTGAACGATTATCAGAAAATCTATCAAATCTTATTCCGAATAATTATCATAATATCTATCTTCTTTCTCATTCGATAATCTATTCATGATATAATTCTAAAAACGATATTTAGTATCTTATATTCAGAAATTATGCGAAATATTGAAATAATGAATCATCATTATCTGCAATATTCTCTTATTCAAATCTTAATCATATTAATCTCTATAAATCGAGATATCCAAATCTTTATATATATAATCAATATTATATATATCATTCCTGAGAAATTTTTAGATATTAATAAATCATATCTTTCCTTTCTTCCTAAAATACCTCCAAATGATCCTTTCAAAATAATAGAGATTAATAAATCATATCTTTCTATTCTTCCTAAAATATGAGAAATGGCCCAACAGAAAATATCTCATTAGAGAAATCTATAAGAGAAATCCGACGGAGAAATAATAGTTTCCCCCCTAATAATAAACGACGCCCCCCCTCCCCCCCTAATAATAAATATTCCGAGGGATCAGAAATTACTTATTATTAGGAGGGAATATTTATTGAAAAGATTTCGTAGGGCCGTCTTTAAATACCTTTTAAAATCAATTAAAATCAAATAAACATGAATAATTAATTTGCTTAATTAGACGAATATTTAATTAATTGATTAATTA
>CAJNIZ010002722.1:0-25378 GCA_905231905.1 Symbiodinium pilosum
AACGAGGGTTTGGGATCAGAATATACCCAAAGGGTCCATGTAGGTATATGGTATATACTTAGGGCCCAAAGGAGTTCCCATATACCTACTTTAAGGCCCAAGTATATACCATATATCTACATGGACCCTTTGGGTTGGTCAGTGGCGACCAAGCCTCCTCAGGGGTGTGGTCGCAGGGCAGCTCGGGCCCCGACAGAAAAAGAGGATCAGGCATCCCAATATCATTTGAGGCATGTTTAAGGGTTGTTGGGTTGTTGGGCCCTTTGGTCATACAGGAAGATGCCTAAACAACTGCTTCCCAGAAAGAGGTTTAGGGTTGGGGCTTTGGGATTTAGGGTTTGAGGTTGATAGGGTTTTGTTTGGGCTACAGGGACTCGACCTCGAATTCTGAAGCCACGACCAAGGACAGGCTGCCCTGGATTTATATGAAACCAGGGGAAACTACTCACACTTTTTGTGACATACCTCCCGTAACGTAGCCTCCCCCAAACACAGCCAAGCAAAGACGGACCTCGGGACAGTTCCCGTTTGTTTTATGACCCCAGACCTGTTGCTGTTCTGCTAAGTAGTGCCCAAGCTCGCTAGCATGCTCATTCTACAGATCCCGCACAACGAGACACGAACACACCCCATGTAGAACTACACCCAGCAAGTCTGACCAGACCCAAGAGTTTACAACATTTGAACCCAAGACTTCGAGCCCTGAACCTTAAACTCATACTGTACCCATACCAATATTTGGAACAGTTACCCAAGAAGCCGATTTACCCATATAGTGGGTTATAGATAGTATAAGTTTATATAGGGGCCCAAACACAGGGACCCAATATATCAGCCACTGTCTAAACTCCTAGTATCCCCCTTAGTAACCCCTATAGTAATACCCTATATAATCCCCATTTAACCCCTTTAAGGAGTTTAGACTATAGCTCATATAGGTAACTGGGCTTCTAGGGTTACCTAAAACTGATCCAGTGTCAAGCTCATTGATGCGGATCCAACCTCCATGGATTCGCCATTGGTTCCAGCATCGATGACGCACGGCCTCAATGCCTGGGCTTCCCAGTTTAGGGTTTAGGGTTAAGGGTTTAGGGTAGAACATCAGGTCTAGAGTTTACGTATTGTGTCAGGGTCTATACACTCTAAACCTGGCCTCTATTGATTTCAAAGTGGCGCAATGATTAACCCTCAGCCTAAATTCTATGAATCAGAGCCTGATGGCTGCGAGCTATCAAGGGTCCTTCAACTGCTAAGGCCCTACTTTAAGGATCATGAGGCCCAGTAGCGCCTGACCACTAAGCGCCCTGCAGCGACGACAAGATCAAACCTGATGACCTTGTTGACTTACCGAAGGAAGACGCGGACTCGTTCACGCCAACCATGTTCACGCGGTGGCAATACTTCGCCCAAAATTTCCGGTGTATCCAAGATACCGGTTCGCACAACGGAAGCCCGTCTATAAATCGAACGATTCACGTTCCGGGGGGTGAAGACGGAGCATGGAGCAGTGAAACGATGATCATGCGTTAAACTGTGGAAAGTTGTGCCAGTTTAGGGTAGGATGGGTGGGGGTTAAGAAAGCAAGGTAACAAGACATTTCAGACGGTGCGCCTCTCCGATCCGAAATGGCACAGGACCATGTGCTGGATGCTTGCAATCCGCATGCATTCATGGATCGGGGTTTCTCTAGTTGCCATTGTTGCACACGTGCAAAGCAATACATCTGGGGTTAATACCCTGCTTGTAATCCCCCCACTGGCTTTGTGTAAGTTACCACATTTTTTGCCAGGGTCCTAATCCCTGTTATAAGTTATAAGTACTAGTTGTTCGGGCTCATTAATTCTCATGACTCTTCACGTACATTTCCAGGCCTCTGGGGCGTAGCTACATCTCTGGTGTAGACAAAGTGGTTCAAGAGAAATGACATGGAGGTCGCAAGACAACATGCCTTTAAAGGTTGGGGATTCACCCTTTTCCCCGGGTACCCCATGTTCTGTCTAGTATCTTGTGCACCTACAGAACTTGGCACCACAAGAAGGCGTGGGGCATATGGGTCTAAGCAGGGTTTAGAGTCCGTAGCACTGTTTAAGCGGATATTGCACATGCTTGAAGACTAGAGGCAGTTTTGTCCAGTCACATATGTGAATTTCTTCACAGTCTCAGAATATACTATGCCCGCAAACCAGAATCTGGTTATCAAGGCCGCTAGATTACCGCTACCTGGCTTCAGTTTTAAACGTTGCCCTTGACTGCTTTACCAAGCTTGCCTCATCATTACATGACTTACGCTAAACCACAAACGGCCCTAAATCCTACACCCTAAACCGTAAACACTCAACAGCGTGGCGAAATATGAAACCTTAACAGTTTAAAGGTTTAGGTCTACCAGGTATCGGTCCCCAGTGCGCATAGCCTGCTTGATGGCTTCCTCCTAAACCCCCTATGAGTTACATAGGGGTATGTTTAAGGTGTTTCAAGGTATGTAGCTTTGAGCCCGTTTCTCAATACAACTGGACAAATAATATGACCAGAGATTCAAGGAATTGGTCTGGGTCTGTTTTGTGCCCCGTACACAGCGCAGCAACATCAACTCCCCTACGCATTTCGAGCAATCCCAACCTCGGACTGCAAAAGATGTATTCATCTAGACTTAGACGCTATGACAACCATGCATTCACCCTTGGCCCATGCGAAGACTTTACGCCGAATCCCTAAACCCTAAACCCTAAACCCTGAACCCTAAACCCTAAACTTAATATCTGGGGAGCAAGGTAGAGCTGTAAGCCAACCAGTCGTTGAACTCACTTACCCAAAGAGTCCATGTAGCTATATGGTATATACTTGGGCCTTAAAGTAGGTATATGGGAACCCCTTTGGGCCCTAAGTATATACCATATTCCTACATGGACCCTTTGGGTTAAATAATGGCTCCGGTAAGGTTCCTTCTATGCGGCTTCTACACCTTTAGTTGCAAGGCCTAAGTGCAAATATCTTCGCCCCGCACATGTAGGACACATACTTACACCCTGAACCCCAAACCTTACCTCAGCGAAGAACGAAGACGTGGACCGTAATAGCAGCCCCTAGATAATCCGCAATAATGTCGTGGTCCCATGTTCTTTTCCGTTCCTTGATTCCCTGCTAACCAAATGTGAACTAAACCAAGATGCAGACATTCTCGCCCGTGTAGTTTGGGTACAGAGCTCGCCAGTGCTTGTCTGCGCCCAAATGCTCAGCGTAGCCGCGATGCCGCTCACAGAACTTGCACTGCGGGTCGATGGGTGCAGGCTGGCTGCCCCTTGGCTTCAGATTATATGGGCTATAGTCCAAAACCCTTAAAGGAGGTCTGCATAGGAGATGACATAGGGGAGTATTATAGGGGCTACAAAGGGGGATACCATGAGCTTAGACTATAGCTCATAAGGGGGGGGGGGGGGTAGGGTTTTTGAAGCTGGGGTTTGTGATCTCATGGAATCCCATACAAAGCCCACCCTGACAATTACACGCCCTGCAGCAACAAATGCACACCTATTGACCCGTTGCAGGGTGGACTGGAGATGCAGCTTCGTTTTGTCACTCCAACCAGATTCGCTATGGTCACTGAACATACGTTCCCCCAAACTCTGGTGTATCTGCAGTACCGGCTCAGTAGAACAGACTAAGGAGAAGTGAGCTCGTGAGAATAACGTACACTCAAGGAGTCAGAGTTGAGACAAGGTGGGTGAGGTTCCAAAACCCGAAAAACATGTTGCTGCAGGCCCCAACTTCGACCGACGTGACGAGAGAGGGCCACTCAAATTACAGTATTTGAGGGTTGTCCAACATCCGCAGGGCATGGCCCCCCAAAAAAACTTCTTCACCCCAAGGGTCCAAGTACCTAATCATCATATACTTATCCAAAACCTGTACTATTATGATTATGGCCCTAAACCCAAGTACCTAATTATTGGGTACTTGGACCCTCTGGGATTTCAAGTAGACCGGAGAAATGCCCTGATCATTTCAAATCTCCTTCTGGAATTCTAAACTCCAACCAGGACAAGGACTGCTCAACACCCCAAATCCTAAAAATGAGGGTTTAGTGCTCAGGGTTTAGGGATTGAGGGTTTAGGGTTTGGGGTTGAAGCTGGGTTCTGTGAAGCAAGTACATAGAAACAGGGAAAAAAGCTTGCTCAACGCCCTAAACCCAGGTACTCCGAAACAGGAACCCCAACCCCAAAACCACAAAAGCACTGAGAAGCAGGCTTACTAGGGGTGAGTAGGGAATCAGGGAATGTATTATATAGGATTATATTGGGCTGATTATTCCTTTATACTTTATTCCCTAGTAAACCTAAACCTTATACCCCTAAACCCTAAACCCTAAATCCTAGAAAACAACTTCTCAACAGGAATTGGAGGCAAAACCTGCTCGATGATCGAGGCCCTGGGTGTCATAGCCGCCTTGAAAGCCTCCGTGCGAAGGCTTAGGGCTTAGGGCTTAGGGTTTAGGGTTTAGGGTTTAGGGTTTAGGGCTGAGGGTTTGAGGGCTTAGGAGTTCAAGGGTCTAGGGTGGGAGGATGTAGGGGTGAAGGTTGAAGGTTTCAGGGGTTAGGGTTGGAGGATGTAGGGGTTAAGGTTGGAAGGGTTAGGGGTTTTGGTTTGGGTTGGAGGGTTGGAGGGTGTAGAGTTGGAGAGTTTAGGGGTTGAGGGTTGGACCATGTAGGGGCTTAGAGTGTATCTAGAGAGACCGTGTACCCCAGAAGAGGTAGCATTTTCATCTTTGGTAAGGGTCTAGAACATTCTAGGCGCTTAGGGCGTTTATGGAATCAACTTGGACCGATCTACTTAGGGCCCGGTATGCTTATTACAAAGCAATGCCATGGAGAATCAAATGGACAAGCAAATCAACATGAAATGGAAAACGGGGCAGGGATATGGAGGGGTCTGAGGCTTAGGCTTGACTTATCATAGTATGATATACTAAGGCCGTGCCGGACTTTCAATATCAACAGAACCTCCCAAGCATGGAAAAAGGGAAACTTTCAGGTGGAGGGTTGCTATGGATACCTTTGCAAGAGTCTTACAAAAGGCCTCTATGGTGACCTAGGAGGTCTATAAGGACATATAAGGACTGTGTAAAACCCTGAACCCTAAACCCAAATGGGGGAAACTACGCCCTGATGTTGTTTCTCAGATGTAGGTCTGAATGCACTGGCGTGGCAAGTAATGTTCTTCTTAAGGCAGGCTTAGGGTTCAGGATTTAGGGCTTGAGATATCGCTACCGATTGTCTGCACACCATGGGTCAAGTTGCGATGAAGGCTAAAGCTTTGTAGTTTCAATGCAGCCCGTAGGTGAGGTCCCACTAAGTACGTACTGGTTCTTAGTAGGGGATTAGGGAATATACTATATTGTATAGGGATTACATAGGAATTATGTTCCATTATCCCGACTTCTTCTGTACTAAGAACAGGTAAGAATAGTCACCACATAACTCAGTCCAAACTGTATTCGGGTCTTGCTCTATTCCTGTTTTACCAATAGCGGGTCTAGGCGGATGGCGAAGTGACTTGATCAATCTTACAAGTCTTCTCAACTGCATCACTGAATATCTTGATGCTGCCGGTGTGACAAAACACCCTAAGCCCTAAACCCTGTGCACTTTCGCATTCTGTGCTGCAACACCCTGCGGAGTCCGTGAAAAAATGGTACTGTTGATGGATTCTTGCACCACGGCCGAAAGCTCCACCAGTTCTAGGTATTGCTTTCGTTAGAGCGCGGCCTGCCATGGGGCCTGGGTTTTGCAAACGTTGTTGTTTCGTTTTTGTTGGTTCGTTTGCAAAATCTAGGTATTCAAAAACCCAGGCCCCATGACAGTCCCGTCTGTTTCGTTAAGAGACCCTGGGTGTTCCTACGTAAACATTTCCTCTGAATATGACGGTGCTATGCTGCTATGTTCTGCTGATAAGAACAGATGGCCTCACATGCCACCACTCCAACCTTCATGGTTTATGGCGCTTGAAGCTCACATTTTCGCACGTGGACCCTAAAGCAACTAAACAATCACTCATGTTGTAAGGCATCCAGACGAATTTAAGCTTCAACCCTAATTATAAGCCCTCAAAACCCAAAACCTTAAACTCAACGCAATTGAGTTGAGTGACAGCTTTGCCCCCCAGGTGAGGGTACGCGCGGTAGTCCTTGAATTGCAAAGATGCCGCTGCCAAGCTGTCTAATGTAGACCCATGAGTGATAGACCCACTCCTCTCAAGGGCCTTAATTTTAGGATCCCTATTATAATCCCTATCAAGGGGAGGGGGTTTATTAATCAGGGGTCTATATTAGGGCTTTGGCGGGCTTCGGGGTTTGGGGCTCTGTGCGGCTTCTAGTCGTGCACACTTAATGGAAAGTAAGACGCACAGTTCAGTGGTCGGGAAATGCAAGGCTTAGGCCTTAGGCTTTAGGATTGAAGGTTTCAAGGCATTTTTGGGACCCTGAGTAGTGGGCCCATTCTCCATGAGGGATCCGAACATAACTGCTGATTTACAAAATCCCGCCTGGGGTCCTGCCGAACTGTGTCCATCAACAATGGTAGGTTGTCTCTAAACTGCTTTCAGGCGATAAGGGCTCATGACTCAGAGATCCTGAACCCCAAGCCCGACACCCTGGACCCTAAACTGTGATCCCTAAACCCTGAACACCAAACTCCCAAACCTCGGAACCCTGAACCCCTGAACCCCTAAACCCTGATCCCTAAATAACAATTTTGGGAATCTGAAAATGACTTGCCTCAAGCTTCGGACAAGCTGCTTCAAGGGCTCCGAGGTTGGAGTGCTTTCAAGAGGTTAAAACCCTAATGTAGGGGTTTAGGTTTAGGGTTTAGGGCCTAAATAAAATGAAGGTAAATAACTACCAAAATAGGGATCTCGTAGGGATTGTCTAGGGGTTATATAGAGATAATGGAAAAAGAAAACGGAAACTACTTCTATTGAAAGCAGGATTTGTAGATTGGGCTGTAGATGGTTTCTCCGCCTTTACATCACAGTACCTCACCTGATCGTGAAGACCGGCCCGGGGTTTGCGTAGAGTTCACCGCATGAATCCCTAGGAATCTTCGGATGTCTATGGTCGTTAGCGTTCGGGTTTAGGGCATATCACCCCGAGGCAGTAACCCGCAGCTTCCTACAGTAAGACCGCACTGCGAAGCGCAATGAACGAAGCTTGTAAGTCTGGTTGTTCGGGACAATAGGCACAGGAACAAAACTCAAAATGCTACAACCTACGCCGCCAATTTGCATGCCGAGATGAATTGCATGCTGGAGCATCTCTCAACCCACAAACCCAGAAAACCGCAATGCCTCCCTTAGACCACATGCCCCCGGCAAAGGAAACAAAGTATCCTAAACTAACAGGCTATAAAGCCCCAACATAACCCCACTATGTATTCCCTATATAACCCTAATCCCGATATAATCCCTGTATAACCCCTATATAACCCCATATAATCCCTCTACAATCCCTATAACCTATTTAAGCCTAAACCTCTATATAACCCCAAAGCCCCAAGCTCCAATCTCAAACTAACCCCAAGCCTTAAACCCCAAACCCTCAACCCCAAACTCTAAACCATGGACCCCTAAACCCCAAACCCTAATCCCCGAATCCTAAACCGAAAGCAAGTCATGGCATCTCGAGGCCAGGAGTCTCCGTTGGGATTCGTTGCATAGCCTGGAGACTGAGCGTCAGGAACGTGTACAAGGTGAGTTAGATGAGGTTAAGGGTTTAGGGTTATATTGGGTTATATGCGGATCATGGAAAAGAAAATGGAAACTACTATAATGGGCTACATAGGGTTTAGGGTAGGGTTGAAAAATTTAGGATCAGTGCCAACCCAGGTCACAACTAGATGCAACTCTTCGCCAGCATATCGAATTCCATACCGCAAAAAAAGTCACCTTGTTAAGGAAAGAAAGTATTCACTCTACATCCATATTTCCCTAAACCCTAAACCCTGAACCCTAAACCTTTAACAGCAGGTACAACCCTAAACCCAACTCGCTAAATGAAGGCAACCTTTGCACCAAAATAATAGGAAAGCTCTATCGGGTCCTATATCATCCTAAGGTTCCACGTGCCCAATAATTGGGTCCCTTTAAGGGGATATATAGGGATATGTAGGGATAGTTAGGTTTCAGGGTTTAGGTTCCATGTGCCCAATAATTAGGTACTTGGGGTTTTGGTTCTAGTAATTGTAGTACAGGTTTTGGACGGGTACATGATCATCAAATACTTGGACCCTAAGTGTTAGTAGCCAACACCATGCTTAAGAATGTTCATGAAGGGTGAATGGAAGCGTTGGTGTTTAGGGTTTGGACTTAGGATTTGGGGCTTACGGGCCCAAATCTGCTCACACCCGGACATACACCATGACAACACAATCATTGTTGTCAGATACTAGGACCTTGGGATCAGAGAGTATCTTTACAAGTAGCGTCTACTTTACCCTAAGGGTACACGTACCTAATAATGGCTAATTACTTTTGCCTAAAACGCAAGTACCTAATTATTGGGTACATGGACCCTTTGGGTAAGCTCCTCATGTCGGGGGCGGACAGCGAAGGCCTTATGTAGGGTTAGTGGTCTTAGAATTTACGGTTGCCTAGGCCTCTGGGGCCCGAGACAAATTTTGAGGTCTAGAATTGGTGTTGAAGGGATTGGAAAACTCTAAGTCTAGGCTCTTATGCCCTTAGGGATTATGCGGGGAATAGTCGGATGTGTTTATATACATAGAAGGATTTGGGCAGTGGCATGGACAAGAACATAAAAAAAAAGGTGGGAACTGGGATGGTACAGAGGTTTATGGCTCTACCCGTCGGCACTGGAAAGGCACAGGTCTATAACCCTAAACCCTAAACCCTAAAACCCTAAACCCCAAACCCTCAAACCCTAAACCCTAAAGCCCTAAACCCTAAACCCTAAAACCCTACAACCCTAAAAACCCTTTGGACGACAGCGGTGAAAAGTCTTACCCAAAGGGTCCATGTACCCAATAATTAGGTCCCTTGATATATAAGGATATGTAGGGAAATTTAGGGTTTAGGGTTAGGGTTGGGGGGTACTTGGGTTTTGGGTAATAGTAATTATAGCACTGGCTCTGGGTAAGTATATGATTGTTGGGTACTTGGACCCTTAGGGTTAATTAGGCATCAACCCACCCCGCAGGTTTAGAGGTTCGGGTTTTACAACGTCTGACCTCGGTTTTTGAAAGACCCGACCCCTTGCAACCCCAATAGAATCCAAATTATCATAGCAAACCCTAAACCCTAAACCCTAAACCCTAACCCCAATAGGGTTTAGGGGTCTGTGCCATGCCAAACGCTAAACTCCGCATCGTCTGGGGGATCCAAAGCCTAAGTACTCTTGGGTACTGACACTGAGGGACAAAGCTATGAACATTCTCTCCCCTTGCAATCTTTGTAACACCGTACCCCAAAACCCTACTGAAATTATTAAGGCCTCTGCATTACAATCCTACAACTATCCACTTCATGTGTTTTCCATTTGATTCCCCCACTATCCTACTTCAATAACCACTCCAAGCCAGACACAACCCTGTATATCCCCAAGGGTCCGATGTATATAACTATCAGATACTGCCCACAACCTTCATAACGATCAATAGTACAAGAACCCGAATAAAGTCTATACTTCTTAGATGATGGACCCTTAGGGTAATTATGACGATCCCAAGCCCTTAAACCCTAAACCCTATAAAACCTAAACTCTAAACCCTAAAATGAGGTAAGGAGCTGCAAGGTGGGTGAACCGAGAACCACACGCCTTCCTGGGGCAACCTTCGCTCACCACTCTCGGTTTAGGGTTTAAGGCTAAGGGTTTAGGAGGTTTAGGCGGTTTAGGGTACTGAATTAATTTGGGCACTGTTTAGGTTTTGGGGTTTAGTGTTTGGGGTTTAGGGTTTAGGGAAGAGGTTGTGTCCTGCCCGCACTCATTCACCGTTTATGATGGGTCAAAAGGTTATAGACTATCAATATCATCCAGCTGCTAATGAGTGGGGGCAGTATCCAAAGTTTAGGGTTGATGGTTTAAGGCCTATGGGTAAGACAACACGCTGTCTAGGTTTTGGGTCCAGACGTATAGTTACTTGCAACAGGTCCATTATGAGCTCATCAGGGACATAATAGACTACCGAAATTCCTAAACATCCTAAACCCTAAATCCATCGTCCCTCAGAGCAGTCTAGCAGCTTTCGGGATTTGGGAGCTCGACTCTCGGCATAGGGGTGCACAAGGTAGGGTTTAGGGATGATCTGCGGGGATCATACAGGGTACTACAGGGGCCTAAATAATTACCAATATAATCTTGAGGTCCGTTTGAGGTACCATATACCACAATTATATTAGGAATATGGAACCATAATATTGGTAATTACGTATTTAGGCCCCTATAGCATAGGGTCTGGAGTTTGGGTCTTTGGATGCCAGTTTAAGTTTTGGGCGTTCGGAGGCTAGGGAGTAGGATATGGAAGCTCATAAGTCATACCGGGGTTCCGCAAAGTTGGGGTACTCCGTAAACATCCTTGAAATAAGGGTACCTTCTGAGGATTCTGTAAGGCTATTTCTGAGAAACTCATGTCTTATGGTTCACACTAAGGGACCTGCGGTAGGGCTTACGGTGAACGGCTTAAGGTCTAGGGCTGAGAGCTTAAGGCTCAAATATTCGAGTTCAGAGTTTGCGGCCTGACCTATTGTCGCAAATGTTAACAAAGAGTGACCTTGGCTGAAAATTGCAGATGATGCCCCTTGTACCATACAAGCACAAAAGAAGCACATGCTGTGCAACGGCATGCCAAACGTGCAGAAAAAGAGCCCCCGCGCGCAGAGGGCAGTGGAGGTTTCCGGGGCTGGTTTAAGGGTCCGGGGTTCAGCACTTAGATTCAAGGTCCGTGTGTCTAATCATGACATACCTGCTGCGGACCTCTCCTGTACGTCCCATGCCACACCTCCTGAGACTGCGTTGCGGGATATGGCCTTAAACCCTTACTCCCTAAACCCGAAAACCTTAACCGAACACCCCAACCCCCGGCCCCAAACCAGTCTAATCAGTCTAATCCATAGACCCTGAACTCTTCATCATACGTTCCCTGTAAAACCCTTACATCAACCCTATATAATTCCACTTGAAACCGTATGTAAAACCTATATTATATGAAGCCTTACACCCTGATCCCTGCCCTCCATCCCTAGAGTTCTACGCCTCTCATTTTTCATCCCTTGAGCCCTTAGTGCTTACACCCCTGAACCCTAGGGTTTAGGGTGTAGAGTTTACGGTTAGGGTGTAGGGTTTAGGGTGTAGGGCTTAGGGTACTCTGGAACAAGTACAGGCTCCTTTTTAAAATTCTTGGAAGTTCAAGGGACTCGAGAAATACGTATAACTGGGCTATAACCCTTCTTACAATTCCCCCTAACTGGGCTTAGATTCCGGAACCAGGTGTGCGTAATTCTACGGGCTTAGTCGAGAGTACTTACTGAGTCCAATTATCAGCTCGTGCTACTGTCTGCAGGCCCACCAACCTCGAAATCCAACACCCAAAACTCTGAAATCCTCAGCCCTCTCAAGCCCTTCAGGGTTTAGGGTTTAGGGTTTATAGGGCTAAGACCCTCAACCGCATGACTGAGGCTTAGCTGCTGCGACGGGTCTGTGGTCTGTCTAGGTGCCGATGGGGAGGCACCCTGCTGGACAACGGGCTGCCTTTGCCTGGTTTTGCTATACTTGGAGGTTTAGGGTTTAGGGTGTAGAGCTAAAGGATTTTGAGGGGTCCCTTCAAAGGGGTTATAAGGATCTAATTGTTAAGGGTTTTGGTTTTTGGGGTCCCTATCAAGGGTTTATAGCGGTATAGAGTTAGGGTGGGGCTTAGCAACTACCCATGTTTGGGCTACAACCTTACATGTTACATCTGGGTGCTGGAATACAAACCCCCACGCTAGGTGATAACACAGTTGCAAGAATTTACTCAATCACATGAGCTACGCTCAATATTTCCTACATAGTTTGCTGGACATGGGTTCCTTCTTAGGGACTCTTTTAGGGACTCTACTAAACTACCAGAGGGACTCCTATGTCCACTGTAAGGGTCCCTTAATAAGGCGAGTATTTAATGACTATAGCTCACATGAACCTCCAGACCCCAAGCCCTAAACCCTTTGGAAACTTAGGGTGTAGCGTTGGTAGCGTTGTGGGAAATTGATGGGTTGAGGGTTGACGATCGTGGCCTAGGAATAGTTGGTTTAGGAGCTTAACCTACGGCTTAGGGTTTGGGGTAAGGGCTCTGGGGATACCCGAATATGTGTGTGTGTGTGTATCTGTATATAAATACATACACACGCATTCACGCTTACATATATATATATATATACATGTATATGTATATGTATACTCAGCCTAGGGCGCCTAGCGGGAGTTTGGAGTTTTAGGGCTTAGCAGAATCCAGCCATGGAACTTCAACATCACTTCGGGAAGATGCCGGAGGAAAGAGCGTTAAGGGTTAGGCCATTGGGATTAGGGTTTCTCGTTTAGGTCTAGCCCCGAAGCTCTAACCCTAAATCCTACTCCTGCTGGACAAAATCATGCTTGACACTATACACCCAAAGCCTGAGAATCATGGTAGTACAGTATGGTAGGAGTGTTGCAGGAGCTTTTCCATGAATCGTAGGATGCCTAGGACCCACCCTGAACCCTAAGCCCTCAGGCCTACAGCTGAACCCTAAACCCTGAATTCCAAACCTGAACCCTCAACTTGAAACCTAATGTAGACCCGTGATTCAAAAGCCCCCTCCTCTTAAGTGCCGTAATATGGTCCCTATGATAATCCCTGTTAAGGAGACGGGGTTTATTAATCAGGGGTCTATATTACACCCCGAACCCTGAACCTGAACTCTCCAACCTGAACTCTAAACCCCAAACTGAAAGCCCGACTGTCGACTTCCCGGAAGGCTCGTGGCACTTAACAACGCACCTTCAGGTCCATTAGAAGGTGATTACAGGGATACACAAGGTTAGGGGATTAGGGTTCCGGGTTCATGGAACCTAGCCACAACTTCTACCTTCAGTAACCCTGCGTTCCAAGTGGGTTGGCCTATAAGCCCGGCTGGAGGATCATATGTTACAGACTCAATCATATGTTACAGACTCAATCAGAAGTAGCTTCTATGTCCCGTACAACTCCATGTACACCATAATAGAAATCAGAAGGCCTAAGCCACGCGTCAAACATACATACATACATACATACATACATACATACGTACATACCTACCTACCTACGTATGTATGTACGTACGTACGTACGTACCTACCTACCTACATACCTACATACCTACATCCATCCATCAATCCATACATACATGCATGCATACATACGCAAACAGATAGATAGGGCTATTCCACTGAAAGCCCCTTGCATTCAAAACCCCCGACGGTTGGAATATCCGTACAAAACCTTACGCTTTCGCTCTCGTTGGTTCCGAATAAACCCAGCTGCTGCGGTTGTTGCATCATTGGCGGCTGCTGCGGCTGTGGTGGTGCAGAGAGATTTGACACGCTGGGAGGAGCGCCGTGGCTCCTTGGCTAAATGCTGGATCTGAATCCCTCAGCCCAAAAAAAAAGGGTCCAAGTACCCAAATATTATGTCTAGGTACCTAGAATCATCCAATGATACCAAAACCCCTTCTTTGGGCACTTTGTAAGCCCTGAGGGTGTGGACTTTCCGGGACGCCCCGACTACCTGACTATTTGGCCTCTATAGAGGGTACTTGGGGGGGTCTAGGTTAGGGCTTAGGGCCTAGGTTGAGAGTTTAGGTTTTGGGGTTCGGGACTTAAGCTTCAAGGGGTGGGCCTAGATCTGCAAGTAACCGACTTCAAACGCTGGGTATTAAAGAAGTAGTGTTCAGAAAAAAACGCTAAGTTCCGCAGGCCCAGCTTGTGAGCCTCAGGATGTGCGGAACACTACCATCTCTCCCTGGACCTTCCACCTACCCCTTACTTGGGCTTAGGGCCTAGGATCGAGGGTTGAGAGTTGAAGGGCTGAAGTGTCCACTATTAAGGACCCCTATATTCCCTAAACCAAAACCCTAAACCCCATATTCCCAACTGAGGGTGCTAGGAGGGTCCTTGATAATTCATAAAGCCGCATAGGTTTCGTGCACACCTCCTACCGCAAACAAGTGCAAGACTTGAACCCATGAAGCTGAGCGTTTAAGAGTTCAAATGTTTAAGGGTTCAGGGTTAAGGCTAGGGTTACAACCCGAAACCCTAAACCCCTAAATTGAGAGCCCCAAAAACTGACTACCACATCCTAGAGAGTGTCCCACACGGCCCACATGTTCGCTGACATTCCTAGCGAGCATTTCATGTTGCAATCTTAAACTTGGTTGGCCTTTGGAGCCCTTTGAAGAATATTAATATATAGGGTCCTTATGGAAATCCTGAATGGAAAATACTTACGTATGCCGAAGGCCAACCCAGTAAACTTGATTTTCCAAGACGGAACATGATTCAGAGTTGGAGATTTATGGGCTTAGGGCTCAGGTTTTAGGAGGTTTATGAGACTTTGTAACCATTTGAGACTGAGTTCAAAATCTTGCTAAGACCTGCGGGACGACCCATGTAAGCTAAACCCTAAACCCTAAACAGCCAGCTTGGGGCCCGGGACATGGCCCGGTTTTCTTGATTTGAGGTGTTTCCACGAAAGATCAAACGCATTCATTGATCTTCCCCTAAGGGTCCATGTACACGATAATTGGGTCCCTTTTAAGGTAATTGGGCCCTTGGGGCTTTGGTAATACTAATTACAGTACAGGATTTGGGTAGGTATATGATTATTATATACTTGGGACCCAAAGGGGTTCCCATATAACTATTTTAGGGCCCAAGTATTTACGATGTAGCTACATGGACCATTTGGGTTCTTGAGTTGTCAAAATCACTATCGTTTGGGGAGGCTTAGCAGGAACCCCAATAAACCTCCATGCACGGCCGGGCTCAGAGTTAAGGGGCTCGCCGGAATCTGTTAGGGGTTGTGTCTGAAACTGCTTATCCCGCAGTGGGCGGGCATCAGCGTAGGACTCGAGGGGCTTGTTAGTGCTGATCAAAGGAGATTCCCATTACGTTAAGCATGCTCCTTCTGAGAAACAAATTTGCTAAGTAGCCTTGCGCAGCCTCACGACGGAAACCCTTTACCTGAACCCTGAAAGTATGTAGACTAATCGGTTTTTTGAGCTCTTCGGCTGAGTTCGGGCCATCTGTAAATCAAGTTTCATAGACCCACCATCTACCATCCATCTATCTATAAGGGACACTATATCCCCAACTAACCCTCAGGTCCAAGTACCTAATAATTATATACTTACCCAAAACACGTACTATAATTACTATTACCCAGAACCCAAGTACCTAATTATTGGGTACGTGGACCCGTAGGGTAAGGGTACTAGGAGGATCCTTGTTCGGAATTCAGGTAAGCCCCGTCCGAAAAATCGAGCCAAAGGTGCGGAGCGAAAGAGGGGGCAGCACTGCCCATGCTTGGGGCCACAGATGGCGGACCTTTTGGGTTTTAGGATGCTTTAGTAGGTATGTGACAACTCTAAAACGCACAAACAAGTCATAACAAGCCCGTTATTATTACAAAAGAGCGTGCAAGCAGCAGGGGGAACGCACTGTTCCAACCATGTCTGATGCAGTGGCGGTATTCCCCCGTTTGATAATGAGATGCACCAAAAGTGCTGTCTCCTTCTGTCAAGGTGCACCTGGGGTGTCCTTGATGCGTCTCGTATAGCTGAGACGGACGAGAAATTGAACATTCCAGGAAAATGTGAGACATGGAGGAAACTTCTATGATGTATGTACATGAACTATACACTAAAGGGTGACCAGGGCGGGTGAGAAAAGGAACTGATGTTCCACACAACAGGTGCACCAACTAAAACAAAAATGGCAGCGGATGTATTCAAAGCATGGAGTCCGCATGCATTTGTGGTTCCTAGCTTGGTGCTCAGAGACTTGTCAGTGATGACGCACGCGTGATTCAAGGAGAGGACCTCGGATGTAGTGCTAGAGATTTATGGCTTCAGGATTTAGCTTCTATATGGCAACACGTGTAAAATTTGGGCCGAAGGGTGTGTAATACTATGCTATAAAACCATTACCAGCTTCAAACAGAATCGTTTGCCTAAACCCTAAACCCCAAATATTAGTGTCCATCTTCTTTTCCATTCTCCCTATATAACCCCTATATAACCCATTATAAGTAACTATAACCCACACACACATATATACATATATATATATATATATGTATATATATCCAAATGGTAAACCCCTAAACCCCTGAGCCCCCAGGTTCAGATTAGTTCACTACACCAGGCTTACACAAACCTTGTGCAGGGGTAGAGAGTAGATACGCAATTGGCTTTTCCTAACATACACCTCAGCCCTAAACCCTAAACCCTAAACGGTGAACCTTACGCCCCTAAACCCTAAACTTCTAAACATACACCCAACCGGAAACCTCAAACTATTTGCCCGGAAGTCCTCGACCGTGATCCCTATATGCTTTGAACGCCCCGCCCGTTCCGATACACCCTAAACCCTACAACCGAACCCCGAAAGTCACAAAGCTCTGAGTAACAACGCCTAATCTTTTTGGATCGCCTGTCCGGCTACCCTGCACATCAGACAAGCGCGTACCCCCAAACCTGCCTCCTCAAAAGGACGCCTCTTTTCATCAGGCTCTGTTGGGGCTACATATCTCAAGCCTTACGGCCTACGGGTCTCGATGGGGGTGGATTACACGACTGGTCTTTAGGTGAAGTTCTCCCAATTTGGGCTAAACTCTAACGTATCGTATCACAAACATACTTCAAGCCCTATAGATCTTTAACTGAAAGGCAAACCGCCCGCCTTGGGATCGCGGTATTCCACCTGGCCCTGGAGTGGTTTGCGCGTTGACGGGGAAGTCCACAAACTTTCCGCCGCGGGGAGCCTTGCTGTTTAAAGGTTACCTTTTATTCCACCACGGGGCGGTTCGCCCACTACTGCCGTTGCCACTCTGAGATGGACGGCTGGTACACTCTGGCCGAAGGCTTTTGACAAGCCTATGGACTCTGCTAGGGCCCTCCTCCACCACCAGGACGGTTCGCCCGACCACCACCGTGGCCACCCTAATAACGTTTCCCAGCACTTGCAGGACCCCAGTCATCCACCCCGACAGGAACTGAGCAGGGCGTAGCCTCCCGATCGTAGCCTTGGTTCCAAGCATACCCCACCCCCCCCCTCCATGCAAAACAATCTGACAGCACCGGGAGCACCAAGACCTTGTCCGTAATGGCACCGAACGATGGCTGATAAAGCAATGACTCATCCAAAACTCCGCTTGAGCTGACCTCTTGCGCCAAGGACACAGCATTTGCGCAACTCTATATGAGCTACTACTACATAATTTGATGGACATGGATTCGAACATGGACAGTAGCTCATATAATATATGCTAGCAGAAGAAGCAAAACCCCGAACCCTGCGTGTCAGCATTGCAGAAAAGGCTCGCCCTTGCAAATGACAACCTGGCCTGGACTGCTTATGATGGTTTTATAGGGGTTATTTAGGGGTTATGTTGGGATAATGGAATGTAAAACGGAAACTACTATGAGGTTCACGGTTTTGGGTTGAGGGTGTAGAGCCTAGGGGTCCTAGATATGCCAAAATCCAATAACGACAATCCATATCCAGCATTTTCGGGGACTGACAGGTACTTGAGGCGGCCCCAACCCCTCGTCCAACAAACTCTAAAACCTGAACCCTAAACCCATAAACCTTAAACCCCTAAATCCTAAAACCCTAAACGCTACAAACCTTTCCTTACAAAGTCCAGGACATTCCTAAGAGAGTCAGGGTACAGGCTGGGTCAGGTGACAAGCTATAGTTTCTCGACTCAGTGGCATGACTATCTCTGCTTCAGCGCTATATCACTGCAAACCAAAACACCAAATCCCAAAACTCTAAACCCTAAGCCCTAAACCGTATATGAGCTATAGTCTACACTCCTAATATCCCCCTTTTTAGCCCCTATAGTAGTCCCCTATATAATCCCCTCTATACCCCCCTTTGAGGGATTTTCACTATAGCTCATACGGATGGCAGAAAGGTCACCTTACGTGGCCCTAAAATCCGGTACTTGACGCCACAGCTGCTCTACAGGTTTGAGATGCTAACAGCATTGTAACCCTAAGGGTCCGTGTACCCAATAATTGGGTCCCTTTAAAGGGAAGTATAGGGTTATATAGGGATGTTTAGGGTTAAAGGTTAAGGGTCCATGTACCCAATCATTGGATACTTAGGGTTTTGGTAATAGGAATTATAGTATATACAGGTTTTGGGTAAGTAGATGATTATTAGGTACTTTGACCCTTAGGGTAAGGTTAGGGTTTAGGGTTTAAGATTTGGGGTTTAGGGTTTAGGGCATTGCTACAAACATAAAAGGGGGACGTGCTGTTCATGGAGGAAACCTTGCACCTCTGGTCCCTGAACCACCATACTTCTATGGACTTAAGGATTTTGGGTGGTGCAGGATAGGGTATTCGTGTATGGTGAGGCCATATTGGGGCCCCCTGTTTATGGAAACTGCAACCCTAAACCCTTAACGTACCCTAAATCGCATAACCTGGTCAGCTATTTCCTGCAACAGAGCTCCATCTTCTTCTCGCGTAAAATATTTGGATCCTGCCCCAGAATCTGTGCACTTAAGATGCCTTAGCAGGGGTGACGATGAGTATGTAGACATCCCAGGTTATGTAGTCGTGGGCTTTTATAAGACCAGCCAGTTATTGGTTGCAGGTACCCAGCACACACTGTTCAAGTTGAAAAGCTGGCATGACCCTCACTAGTTACATCAAGTAATTATACCCCTTCAGGAAGCCAAAGCCCTGAACCATCGCTGAACCCTACCTGAACCCGAAAAGCAGGTAAAACAATTGTTCGTCGCGTGTTCAAAAGAATGAAAAACATAATGTTGCATTCTTTGGGGGCCCAAGTTACCCTTAACCCTAAGCCCCAAACCCCTATAAAACTGGTTCAAGGAGCCGTGCAGGTGGTTGAACCTGAAAGTGTAGTTTCCCGGCAACTGCCATTCCTGCCAAAGCTCACGAGCGCAGTCCACCTCAGCAAACGCCACAAGAGCTCTCTGTGGGATCCTAACGATGTGTGTGTGTGTGTGTAAGGTTTAGGGTTTTGGGTTTAGGGTTCAGGGTTCAGGGTTTAGGGCTTAGCGCTTAGGGCTTTAGGTCTTTTAGGGTTTAGGGTTTTCAGAGTTTAGGGTTAAGAGGGGCTCAAACGCTACAAGTAGACTATGAGGGGTCCCTTGTGAGGTGTTGTGTTTCGAGGAACATGTCTAGAAAAGTTTCCATTTCAAAGCTGGCCCGGTTTTCTGTAGTATCTGAAAACTAGCGCAGGTAACTTCAGCAACATGGAGGGTTTGCCTTTGTCGTTCTGTGGTCTGTAGTGGGTTTTCTTCCAGAACCTCAGTTCCGTTTGTAAGTATACCAGCAAACCCTTGCAAACCCAACATCCAATTTCAACCTGTTTGTCAGATAACCAAGTTTACGCTCAGGGGAGGAGACTGGTACCGCCCAAAACAGGAACTACATCAGCAGAATGTGTGAGTTAGGTGGACCTCCCGAACCTGCAATAGCGGTAAAGAAGGAATTTAATAGGACTCCAATATAATCCTTATTTTCCCCTATGGTCACTATTACTGGGTGGAGGGTCCACCTAATAAATGGGTAATATCAGAAGATTGCAGCGGCTCCTTTCCAAGGATTGTGTAGGCATCATCTGTTACGCCCTGAGGGTCCAAGTGCTCAAACATCCGGGTTTTACATACCCCAGACCAAGGAGATTGTAAATATGGTGCCTGAGGCCCCGTTACTTGTACACCTGGACAAGCAGGGTGATATTCTTCTTGCAAGATACGATATATCAAAAGGAGCATAGGATCCTACTCTATGTTGCGTTCTATGAGTAACCGTCTCCCTACATCAAAATACTAACAACATCGCACGACTGCTCCGGAGCACGTCGAATTCTCGGCAGAAATCAAATGATTATGTCAATGATTATGTCATTTCGGCGCGTAGCCTGCCGGGCGGTAAGCCGCCAGAGAGAAACATAACTATATCCTGGTACGACCCGCCAAAGGGATCTGACAACGATCAGCATGCCATTATTGATTTAATGTAATGCAAACGTTGTATATACAAAAATATATAGGTTATTATGCGGGTACTAATGCATACGGCGCTGTTGCAGGAGGGTTCGAAACTAATTTGCCAGTGCTGCTCAGCTGTCATGCAATGCCTTTCCGTATGAAAACCTCAGACAGACCTCATCCGCATTTGTATGACATGGCCTCATACTTGGCTTAGGAGGTTGTCGAGGAGTACTTTGTACCTCGGGGAACAAAAACCCTACCCTAGCTTCACCAAGGTAGCCATCCACTATCCGCGCGCCAGAATTTGCTCTTCGCCCCTTGGGTTCCTAGCATCTGACTATGGGCCGTTAGGCTGCCTACAACCGTAAAAGTCGCAGAATGCTCCTGGGCCAAGGCAGCTCTAGGTTTTGGGAGTACAAGCCAGCCACCTAAGGGGTCCATGTACCCAATAATTGGGTACTTAGGGTTTCAACAGAAATTATAGTATACGTCTTGGGTAAGTATATGATTATCGGGTACTTGGAATCTTAGGGGCCGAAGAAATCAAGATGACAAGAACCTCGAAGTAAGTTCTAAAGGGGCTTGTGATCGTTCAGCACTCTCATTTGCCAATATACCTGGCACTTTGGATCCTGAAGACCGACATCACTGCGAACCTAAACCTGATTTGAGCCGTTCGGGTATAGAGAATGCCGGAACGAAGCACTTATGCCCGGGCGAGGAAGGGTGAAATGGTGAGTTCAGAGATCCACTTCTTCACTCGAAGGTAGCCCTAGCCCTTAGCTTTAAACCCTCAGCCCCAATGAAGCTTAACTCTGTAACTCGCGGATCTTACTCTTCCGCAAACTGGCATGGTACTTTCCCAAAATAGGTACCCCACCACCACAAGGTACCCCTAATTTTGGGAAAGCTCCACGTTGACCCCATGAGCTCGAGCTGAGACAGTGACCACTTTTCTGCCAGCTGGGCATCGCTCCCACCTGAGCTGATCTGTAGGTAATGAGAAGAGTGTGGGAATATCCGAACCCCCGAAAAGAGGACCCCATAGAAATGGCATGAATACAACAGGATCCGAATAAAGGAGATTGGGGATACCAAAGCCCCCTTGTGACTTGCACCCTTCCTAAAATCTAGGCATTTAGCCTCCCGGGAAGCAGCCTTTGAGGGTCCAAGGACTTGAATAACAGGGCTCTGGGTTCCAAATATCCGAACCTGAATGGTCTTTTGAACCTAGAGCCCTGATATTTGTGTCCTTGGATGCTTACGAGATTTGATTTCGCGGAAAATTTGCTACCACGCCTTATAGAAGGGGGGCTATTCAATCACCTGGCAGTGGGGCTGGGTCCGCAAACCCAAAGCCCGAAAAGGACTGCTAGTCCCCTCCCCAAACATACAACCCCCCTACCCCCACCACCCCCGGCCCCAATATCAGATATTCCCCATATATCATGACATGCCACAATGGGCATGTGCAATATTAGAGGGGGTGGGCGGATGTCACACCTCAGTGGGAGGGGATTACGAGGACTAACCCGTAAACCCTAAACCTCAAACCCTAAAACCTCAACCCTAACCCTCATAGTGGATACCAAGCTGAAGCTAACCAAGCCGCAATGCGCGAAGGTGCTTCTCGGCTGGCACGTGATCGGCGAAGCCAACACCGTTAGGACAGAGCATGCCTAGGGCAGTTTAGGGTTTAAGGTTTTGAAGTTTAGGGTTTTGTAGGGGTTAGATAGATAGATATAGATGGATATAGATAGATATAAAGAGGTACGGATGGATAAAGATAAATATGAATAGACATAGATGGATATAAACAGACATCGGAAGGTATAGATAGCTTATACCGGGATTTGTGCGCAACCATCACTATTTACTACATAGTTAATGGACATGGGTTCCTATTAGTGTCTACATTGGGGACTATACTACATTACTAGCAAAAGACCCATGTGAACCCTTAATGGTGCGTTGCTAACCCAAATGCTGTCAATAGCTTATAAACAGTTTTAGGCTTAGGACTTGGGGCACATTATGCCACTTTCACACCACATTGCACAAGGAGTATGAACCTAAACCCTAAACCCTAAACCGTGTATTCTGCGGCCTCTACAATCTGATTTGGGGTTTCGGTATTATGTAACTTTCGAAATTTGGAATTGAGGCTGAGGGATTGTGGTCAATGTCGGCGCTGTTTGAAATTCAGAGTTTCGAGTTTCCTTGTACTTGCATGGCAGCTATACCTGACTACTTCTACCTCCTTTTCCTAAGGTTCAGGACTTCTGTTTTCATCAATCGCAAAATTCCGCTCTTCAATCGCCGCTCAGGATTGGTTTTCGACAAAAATCAATCGCGAGATTGATGCATGTCGAAAATGAATCTCAGGATGCTTGTTTCCACAAATCAATCGCGAGATTGATTTTTCGAATCTTGGAGCCTTTGGGAACAAACACGTATTTCTTAAATTGTATAGGCACATCGAACCCTGCGTCGCCGCGTAAAAACCGTAGCCCTTCCGGTTGTTATTACCTCACACGCGACACAACTAATCCCGTCCCCTAAATACCAAACGACATCCCCCCTGTCAGACTCTAGCTTCATTGCAATTTCGGCTGGAACTCTTGTTTTCAGGTCTCCGAGCGTGCGGGTTTTGGAGGCAGTCCTCGCCGACTTGCGTCCCGCGCAGAGTCTGCCGGAAGACTTCCACTCTTGTTCTTCACAGGTTGCCGGCCATCAACTTTACGTCTCCTCCATAGAAGTTCTGCTTGCAAGTCGTCAAATGTCTTAGCCATCTTATACTTGTCTCCTAGGCGTTGGCACGCTGCCACCAACTCTTCATAGAGATGTTTAATGACGGCAGCCCTTATTCCGGAGCTCGCCCAGCATCTTGGCTTTTCTGCTCAACTACATGTGCAGAAACGTCGGTCTCTGCTTCTGACGGGCTGTGAGTGTCTTCAGTGCAGCACTTCTTTGTGGTGCGTCGTCTATTTTGACGCGGACATACGTCCGTCACTTCCCGGACAGTTTCGAAGTGGTTTTAATGCTGTTGTTTCCACACTTCCATGGAAATGAATGATGTCCCCGTGGAGCTCACCGTTCTTGGGGAGGCTGTCCTGCAGGACCAGCCCTTTATCAAGACCCATCTTGCTTACCACATTAAGATGAGCAGCTTGTGGCTCAGCTTCGACGATTTCTTCTAGGAGCAACTTGGTTTCTTCCTTTCAGCATCAGTTTCTTGCTGATAAATGTGTCGAATAGTGCGGAACCGGGATGCACTGCGGGTATATGTTGTGGAAGTGCAAGAACTTCTCCACCAGGTCAACCTTACATCGTTGAGCGTAGGTTTTATGGGTTCAGAACTTTAGGTTCCAAGGCCTTAGCGTCTAGCATCTTATTCGAGAATCAGGCTGGGGAGGCCACCAAGGCCTAACCAGGGTGTTTCTGAAAATGGGTAGGGCCCTCTAGAGATCCCTACAATACAGCTTATACAGGGCATGCGGTGCCATTTGGTGGGGCGTCTTTGCCACAATGCGGATCTACAGAGTGGGGGATATGAAGCCTGGACCCGGGACATCTATGTTGATCGTGAGTGCATGCCTTGTTGGGCTGTATTATGAACATGCAAACTTGTTCAACAATGACGCAATGACTTCAACTGCAATTACTGGCGTTCTGATCCACGATTACTAGAGATTCCTACTTCATGCACTCGAGTTCCAGAGTGCAATCCAGACTGAGATGTTTTTGGGGATTTCCTTGTTATCACTAACTTGCTGCCATTGTAAACTATAGCTACATGGACTCTTAGGGATTTGCTGGCAAATAAGAATGAGGGTTGCGCTCATTGCGTGACTTAAGCCAATACCTTATGGCACGAGCTGACGACAGCCATGCAACAGCTGTGTAAGCCCAGCTGAGCTGAAAAGCAATGTCTTCATTGCTTAAAACTCGCATGTCAAGGGTTGGTAAAGTTTTCGAGTAGCTTCGAATTGAAAAGCATGCCGCAGCTCTTGTGCGGGCCCCCGTTCAGTACCTAGGGTACATTTGGGTTTAGACGGGGCCTGCGTAAGGCTCCATGCTTGCGTGCTTCTGGAGCGGAAACAAACAACGTTTTTTCTTTCGCATATGCTTCATTTGAAAGGCAAGATTAGCTGGCACTGTCTCCCTTCCACAGAGAACGACATGCTAAAATGATTGTTCCTGCCAAACATAGGACCCACGCCAAAAAACTTTAAACCCCGAACACTAATGGCCCTCCACCTCGAAATCCGGCGCCTTCAGTTTTGACTCGAAGTACTAAGCCCTTGGTGTGGAGCCCTCAAACCTTTGCTGGTAAGGTGCCCTTGCACAAAACCGAAAGCCACAACATAAACCCCTCCAGCACAAACTGTTCTCCCAAAGGGTCCATGTAGCTATATGGTATATACTTGGGCCTTAAAGCAGGTATATGGGAACCCCTTTGGGCCCTAAGTATAGACCATATTCCTATATGGACCCTTTGGGTTCTGAGCCTCTATAGCAGTGCTGGGGCCTGGTACATCGGTCGCTAAAGAGTTTCCGATGCATAAGGACAAGAATACCCTAAGGGTCCATGTGCCCAATAATTGGGTACTTAGGGCTTTGGAAATATTAATTATAGTACAGGTTTTGGGCAAGTATATGATTATTAGGTACTTGGACCCTTAGGAATATACAAAATAGTTGAGGTATGTGTGCGTATTCTTGCCCTTACGCTTCCAAGAATCATTTCACATGTCCCGCTTTACTGTTAATTACCGAAACCGTTCACCTTATACGAGGCTATCCCCCTCTTTGGCCAGTTTTTCCTAATTGTTAAAGCTATTACTTCAGTAGCCTGATCTGCTTTCGCTCGTCACTACCTACGGAGTATCTGTTGATTCTTTGCTCCAGCTACTGAGACATTTCAATTCACTGGGTTAGCTTCTTAAACATGTAGTAATTCCAAGTAAAGATAAACCTAGACCCTCCTCCTACCCTCTATTAGGGCCTAAATACCTATTATTAGGGACCATATATCCCCAATTAAGGGTACAAGGAGGGTCCTGGAATGCAACTCCTAGACCCAAGTTAATCTGCAAGGCCTCGCCTGTGTAGTTCATAAT
>CAJNIZ010002724.1:2335-15062 GCA_905231905.1 Symbiodinium pilosum
ACCCTGAATCCTAAACCCTCAACAAGGTCTGCTCCTTTTGTCACAGATGCCCACAGCGAAAGCTGAGCCTGAAGAGGTCAGCTTCAGCGCTGGCATCGGTGCATGTAGCCGGAGCCAAAATCCCAAAGAGCTCCCAAAACGAAGGGGCTTAGGGTTTAGGGCTTCGGGTTACGCGTTTAGGGTTTAGGGACCCTGAACCCTGAACTCCACCCCTGATCCCTGGATAGCACGGTATTTACGTCGAGATTACTGGTTGCTACTAGGGAATGATGGAATGGATTTCCATAGCAGCCCCTCTATTGTACACATGAATGTACTTAGCAGTTTTCATGTGACTTTTTCCTTCGTTCATTCCCTATAAACCTAGTCCCTGAACCCCGAAACCCCCAAACCCCAAACCCTAAACCAAACCCCTACAGCCCAAACCCCAAACCCCTACAGCCCAAACCCCAAACCCCTACAGCCCAAACCCCAAACCCTAACCCCGAACCCCAAACCCTAAACCCTAAGCCCCTAAACCCCAAACCCTACACCCCTGGGGATGGTTGGAATGTTCTTTACAGTTCCTTGACTTTCGGAAACTACGCAGCCTGCAGCCGCAAAAGAGTTTTGAGCTTTGGGGGGGGTTAGGGTTTAGGGCTAGATACATATGTATGTATGTGTGTATGTATGTACGCATGTATGTATGTAGATATGTTCGTATGTATTTAGGTAGGCAGGTATGTATGTATAGGGGTTTCAGGGAATGCATATGGTTTAGCGGTTAGTCCTTCAATGGATATGTCTGGATGTAACATAGAGAGGTGTGACTTATTGTGGTCCGGCGTTTGGGTTTCAGAGTCGTGGGGCTCAACGTCAGCATTGTAGGTTATCGAGGGTTGAGGCTTTGCGTTCTTTGGCCGAACCAGAGCAATCCAAGCGTCTACATGGCACATACGTTCAGTCCTAAAGGGGTTACTATCTATACATTGGGGCCAAGGATTTCTCTAAATCCTAAACCACATGGGCACTTGGCGTTTGTATAGGGATTAAGATCCCAAGTTCAACAAACAGTTGGTAGTGGAGGATTCCACAGACTAAGCACTTACAGTAATCCTAGGGATACATGGGGCTCAGAGGAAGAATGGAGACATGGAAAAAAAAGTACACAGGGTTTATACAGAGTTCTGTAGAGATAATAACCGATGTTGGGGTGCTAGATTCCTTACATGGTCATGGTATGGGGTGCATCAAATAGCCCTCAAAATGGTACCAATTACAAGTGATTGTTTGCCGTATGCTGATTCAAGACCTGGCTTTGGAAATGACCCGCAAGCCCAAAAAACCGTGCAGCGATCGTTTTGTGGAGCCTGATCCCTAGTGCCTACAAAAGGACTGAACTCTCAACCCTAAACCCTACCCTAAACCACGTCCAGCCTCAAGAGCGTGCAAGAAAACCGTATGCCAATTCCTTGGGCCTCTACGCTTCAACCCCCTTCAGCTTGCTGAACCCAAAACCTACATCTCCAAGGTTTAGGGTTTGAGGGTTTAGGGGCTTAGGGGTTTAGGGTTTAGGGGTTTAGGGGCTTAGGGGTTAGGGGTTTAGGGTTTAGGCACCTTGCCCCTAGCTCCAAAGGACCTGCAGTTTTGGGGCCTTGCACAGGGGTCCAAGAGCTGAAGTTCTTCTGGGCCTTAGGTAAACCCCTAACCCCTAAACCTTCCAATGTAGTACTTTTTTGGTAGTCCTACTAAGAGTCCTGATTAACCCAAAAAACCATACCAGACCCCAAAAAGGTACTACTTGGGAGGGTCTGGGTAACCCCTAAACCTTACACCCAAAACCCTAAACCCTAAACCCCTAATCCTTAAACCCTAAACCCCTAAACCTTAAACCCTAAACCCTAAACCCCAAACCTCCTCCCCTTTGCCAAGGAAAGTCCTGGCAAAAGCCCGAGCTTCCATCCAAAGGATTCGAGCGCGGCATGCTTCGGATCGTGCCTGGGCGAACCCCACTGCTTAGGGTTTCGGGCCAGGGTTTACGGATTTTAGGGTTTAGGATTTATAGTTATAGAGTTTGGCTAAACCCTAAAACCCTAAACCGCGGGCTGCGGGTTGTGTGTGGTGTGTGGGCTTATTTGGTTAAAGGTGTAGGCTTAGGCCCGAGAGGCTTCAGGAGCTTTAGATGGGGATTGAAGCTTTAGGCTTAGGATTTCGGAGCTCAACCCCAAGTCCTTACCCTAAGGCTCAATATTACCTAAAGACCTCATGATGTGTAGAATTTGGGCCCACCAAATTCCTTCAAATGTGAGTCCTCGCAGCCTTTGGGTCTAGGGTTCAGGGTTCAGGGTTTTAGGGTTCAGGGTTTTAGGGTTTAGGGTTTAGGGTTCAGGGTTTAGGGTTTAGGGTTTCAGGGTTTAGGGTTTAATTAATGGCTTCGCCTGTAGGGTTTCGGGATCTCGTGCGAGGCTCCGGATACTATTCCCTATAGAGTCCAAGCGCTTAAAAGGGTTTATACCGGGACCCGGCATGACCTGTTTTTTTTTCATAAGGGTATGCTCCAAAAAGGCTAGGACATCCAGGGTCCAGGTGAAGTCTAGGGTGCAAATTTGGGCCCAAGTTGTTTCCTGTATAGGTGTTTGAGGCACAAATTATCTTCTACTTCGATACCTGGACCTTGTGGCGTGGTTTGATTTGAGGTATGGGGATCTCAAGTAGGGTGTATATGGTCAGGACCCTAAACCCTATAACCCCGAAACCCCACAGTTTAAACAATCATGTGGGGTGCAGTTCTAGTCTGCTGGATCTTCCGGGGGCCGCTTCGGAATTCTCACGGCTCTTGTAACCTAGAATACCCTAAACCCTAGACCCCTAAACCCTAAGCCCTTTAGAATTCTGGGGCAATCTCTGGGCTATGCGGTCTCTGAAAAGCCTCAGGTCCTCAGGGATGAAAGACGATAGGGCCCTAAACCCCAAAACCCTAAAGACCTAAACCCCAAAAGTATGTAAAATAATGGCCTTAATATTGGGGTTATATAGGGATAATGGAAGAGAAAATGGAAACTACAGGGATTATAAGGGTAATATAGGGGTTCATAGGGACCCCAAAAGTATGTAAAATAATGGCCTTTATGGCTATTATCCTCGGTTTAGGGCTATTATTTTACATACTTTTGGGGTTTAGGAAAGACCTAAAGATTAAATCCTAGAGCCCATGCCCGACACCACGTGCAGCGCATGCGCATGACTTTCATGTGCTACTGGATTGGATCCTACACGGATCCTGAGGGAGGACGGGTTTGGGGGTTTAGTCTGGGCCCTACTAAACCCAAAACCCTAACCCCTATTTGGAGTTTTGGATTTGTTGTTTGCGCTTCTGGGCGGGGTAGAAGCCTGCCCCCACTCGTCAAGATATCGTCAACGGAGCTTTGGGTTTCGGTTTAATTAGGGTTTAGGGATACCACTCATCCATTTTCTTCTCATGTGCGAATTGGGTCTGTGATCTGGTCATTGGTGAGTGTATATAGGATGCCTTAGGAATATTGGAGTACATATGGAGGTTTCCCAAAATTAGGAGTACCTGTTTGGGGGTCCCAATATTAAGGCTATGGTATATTGGGGTCTATAATGGGGTCCCCGTATTTCGGGAAACTACCATATGTGTTTGCATTTGGAGACACCGTAGTTAATGAAAATCCTATCATGTATGGTAGCGTCCCTAAATAGGAGGAGCCCAATATGATTGTTGAAGTAGGAAGATGTGTATCAGTGAGCGTTAAAAGGTTCCCCTTACTTTGCGAAACTCCTATACGGACTTTTCGATTCTGACGTAGTCTTCAGCTGGGGACTGAGCAAAGCCTCAACAGCCTAAGGATGGTTGATACAAATGCCCTTCATGACCTTAGTAGACAGGCCCCTAAACTCTAAATCCTAATCCCAAATCCCCAAAACCCGAATCCCCAAACCCTAAACCCTAAGCCCTAAACCCTAAGTCTTAATCCCTAAGCCCTAATCTATGCTAACTCCCAAAGGATGAGGTACTCAAGGTCATGCATATCCCAGAGGGTCCACATATACAACTATTAGGGAATTGGGCCCCAAAATGCTCAACTATAGAAGGAATTATGGGTCCCAATTCCCTAAACCCTAAACCCTAAAGCCTTCCCTAATGGTTGTATATGTGGACCCTCTGGGTATGTTTGGTATCAACCGTTCGGGTTCAAGGGCTCAGGACTCTGAAATTTGAGGCCCTAAACCCTATAAACCCTAAAAACCCTAAACCCCTAAACCCTTATATGAGCTGTAGCCTAAACTCCTTAAAGGGGGTTATATAGGGGATCATATAAGGGAGTACTATAGGGGATATTAAGGGAAGCATCAAAATCATCCAAAAACCTCATATGGTAGGGTCTTTGGGCCCAAATTCCTTCAAATATGAATCCTTAGATGCTCAGGGTTATATACCCCCTAAGCAATAGTGCTGCAAACCGAAAAGGGTCCCTTCGAGCCTATGACAAACTCATGACTGAAACCCTAACCCTGTACAATCATCACCTTGATGGTCCCCCAAAATTATGAGTACCTCATTGGTGGGTCACCATAATAAGGTAGTATTTGGGGTCATTAAGGTCCCCCTGTTTAGTCAAAGTATCATATACGAAGACCCACCTAGTACCCTGAATTGCGGGTATATGGCCCCTGATGGTAGGCCTCTAAACCTAAATAGAGGTAAGTGGAAGGTCCAGGTATTTTGGGTTCCTATACTATGAATCGTTATCAAGGTTCTGGGGAGAGATGATACTCATATACTTTGGACCCTTGCGGTAATAGAGGGTGTTCCCTCAGTTACATATCTATACTTATAAGTCCGATGATTACAGCTCTATGAGACCCAGAACTAGGGGTGTACTAGACCTTCCAAAAGGTGACGCCCTGAAAGCAGAAGGGTAAAGCAGCACCCCCCAAGGTTTTTGCAAGCCCTAAACTCTAAACCCTCAATCCGAGACCTCTTCTGCATGGTTAACCTACACATGTTCAGTGCCAGGACCCTCCTAGCACGCTCAATTGCAGGCAGATGATCCCTATTAGTATGTACTTAGGCCTTAAACCCCAAACCCCACATGCCTAAACCCTATACACCTCTATAGGAGCTACCGTCCATACTCCTAGTATCCCCCGTCGTATCGGCCTATATTATTCCCTATATAATCCCCTAAATAACCCCCTCAAAGGAGTTTAGATTACAGTATATACAACCCCTTATAAGCCCCCGGACTGAATAGAGGGCAGCTGGAGGGTCTAGGTAGTTAGCCTTTCAATTCTCCGCTGCTTCGGGGTTGCCAGGGCTGCCAAAGCATTCCAAAACGGACAATAGGGTTTGGGATTTAGGGTTTACCCTAAACCCTAAACCCTAAACCCTAGGGTTTACGGGGTCCCTTGAAGTTTGGGCGCCCTGGGGCCTGACTGAACACTGAGGGCAACTTGCCCCGAAGGGGTTTCTCCGACTGGATCCAAGTGTCCAAACATCATTCTGGGCAGAACAAAGCGACCTTACCCGACCTCACCTAAAATCGTGGTAAATAAAAGGCACAAGACCAAAATGGCCTTAATTTGGGAACCGAATTCATTCAAACTCACCCTGATCACTGCTGCGCTGGCTGAACTAGATCATACTCTCCTCAAACACTGGTCAAGTGATAGCGAGCTCCAATGATCTTACCTTTGATTGTATTCGTTGCCGGGATTATGACCCGCAATGGTTTTAATTCAAGGTTGGGGATTCTAATTTGCCAAGCTTAAGAATTGCAAACTACCAAAATCGACGGTTTAGGGTTTAGGCCTAATGCCACACGTTTACATCCTCAAAGCCCGGTAGCATTGTGGGAACTCAGATGGAAAGGAAATTGAACGTGACATGGAATCCCTAAACCCTAAATCCAAGGTCCCATTAAAAAAAAAAAACTAAACACAAGTTCCCATACAAAAAAAAAACAAAACCCTAAACCCTAAACCTGGGTTTACATGGGGGTCTCCTGGGCTCGTACAGGTGCTCTTAGTTACCTTCAACCCTAAACCTTGGGTACTGCGCCCACCCAGTAATAGTCTATATTAGGGGTCCTATTAAGTGCTATATATAACCTGATGACATTTATTATCCAACTCTTGGTGAGGGGGGGCGGTACCCAAACCTAAACCCTAAACTGGGTTGTCCTTAGGGATCTTTTTAAATTTCCCTTATTGTTTTGTAGAGAACCATAAGAGTAAATGAGTCTCAAAGGGCTTAAAGGACAACCCAGTAAATAGTAGTTTCCATTTTCATTTTCCATTATCCCTATATAACCCCAGTAGACAAATTAAAAATTGGAGGGCTCCTATAGGGATGAATCCTGGGATCCACTACCTCACTCTTATGGGTTAAGGCTCAAAAGTACCTAATGACTTCATTTTGTGTAGAATTTGGGTTCAAATTCCTTCCAATGTGAACCCTCGGAGCCTCAGGCTTGAGTGTTTGGATTCACTGTAAAGCGTTCAGTGTTTAGGGTTTCAGGGGATTGAAACTTCAGAGGCTCAGGGGTACGCTGGAAGGTGTTTAGGCTGCGGGGCTCAGATGAGAATGCCCTAAACCCTAAACCCCTAAGAGCTAAACCCTAAATGCTCTAAACCCGAAACCAAGGCTTGAGAAAGTCACTGGTAGTTCTCAAAATCAGCCCTAACATCCTTGTGTATAGGATTAAGGTTTACTGTTTAGGGTTTAGGAGTCTTAGCCCCTACCTATACCCTGAGCCCGAAACTTTATAGACCCTGAGCCCCATAGAGCTTAGACTTAGGGTATCCGCAATTTTGAGGCACTTGCCCAAAACACTTGGCCACTTGGATACTTCGGCATCTGGCTGCCTCGATCAAAAAAGGGATTTAGGGTTTAGGATTTAAAGTCCTACAAATTACTGTGTTGCTGTCAAGGGACTTAAGTTAACTGCGCTTGCATTTTGCGTCCGAGTGCGCACACCCCAAAAACGACCAAGGGTTAAGTGATAGTTTCCCCAAGTAGGGGAACCCAGTATAGACCCTAAATACTATAGTCCTGATTATTGGGACCCCCTAAACCCTAAACCCTAAACCGCGTAAAGATACCCATCATTTTGGGAAACCCCAAGCCTTAACCCCTAAAGAACCCAATATATCCGCGCCACACGGTTTAGGGTTTGGGGTTTGGGGTTTGGGGTTTAGGGCTTGGGAGATCCAGTCAAGTGTTGAATAGTTACACAGGCACCGTTGGGTTGAAAATGCTGCGGGGCTTACAGAGCCATTTTGGAAGAGAATATACCCAAAGCCATATTCTATCTACTTCAGGGGGACTGTAGGGTTTAGGAACTTCTTTGGCCTTTCTCTGGTTGTACGCTCCTCCGAGGTGGTTGAGGTTTCTTCGTTTCCTCTGACATTTTGAGGAGGGACTAAGTCTTATAAAAGTTTCGACCCCGAACCCCAACACTGTGGCTTCAGGACATATGTTCTAGTTTATGAGTCCCGAAACTGTGGCTTAAGGACATATGGTAGTTTCTCTAAAATAGGGGGACCCCAATATAGACCCCAAAATACTATAGTCCTTATTATATGGACCCCCAATAAGGGTACCCTAATTTTGACAACGACCCATATATTCTAATATAGCCGCTGCTCCGTTGTGGCGTGCAGGCGGCAATGACAACGAAGAAAAAGAAGAAGGACTCGGCGGGAGAGCAGCCAGGGGTAGGGTAAGGGTTTAGGGTTTAGGTTTTGGGGTTTGGGGTTTGGGGTTTAGGGTTTAGGATTTAGGGTTTAGGGTTTAGGTTTAGACCCGTAGTTCAGCGACAAGGGGTTTAAGGTTCAGGGCGTAGGGTTTTGGTGTTCTAGGCTTAGGGTTAGGGCAGGCAGAGTAGTTGCAGCGATACGTTCAATCAAGTGGTGCTGTTTCAAATGAGAGGGCTCTTGGGGCCGTGGGATACATGTAGGGACAATACCACCCTAAACCCTAAAGCCCTGAACCTCTAAACTGGAGTTCTAGTTTCCCAAAATAGGGGGACCCCAATAAAGATCCCATAGCACTATAATCCTTAATATATATGGACCCCCATACAGGAACCCCAATTTTTTGGGAAACACCCGAATAGGCAACATTTAGTGCTCATTTTCGAAACTCCCACGTGCTTGGGCGGCAGAGGTTGGTAGTTAAAGCGGATTGGGTCATACAGTCTATACTTTACGGTTTAGGGGTATAAAAATTCCTGCATGACCCAGCTACTTGGGGTACCATTTTACCCCTGTAATGGAGAATCATATAGAACAGAAAATGGAAAACAACATGGAAACTGGTGTTATATGGGAGTTTACAGGGTTTAGTGTTTAGGGCTTACTCCTGCTTACGGCCCATGCGTGTGGGGTGCGTGATGGGGTTGACAAACTTGCGTCACTTTTCGGTATACTTACGTCATGCAGGATTCTTGTAGGTTATCAGGGCCAAAGTACCCACAATTAGGAACCAAATTTCATCCCTCCAGGGTACTAGGAGGGTCTTGATACACTGGTACTCTGAACTTGGTCAGGCGAGAGTCACAGAGATTCTACTTTCAGGGGACGATGTAGGGACTATACAGGGTGACATACGATGATATGTGTTTAAGGATATTCTAAGAAGTTATATAGGTCTTTTTAAAGAGATGGTATAGGATTGCATGGGGGTGTGTAGGGATTCTACAGGATTGCATTGGGTTATACAGGGTTAGGATTACATGTGGTTATACAGGATTATACAGGGTTTTGGGAGGTTTTTAAAAGAACAGATGGGCAGTTCCAAGAATTATGGCAGACATTATGGGCCTCCCCCTAAACCCTAAACCCTAAACCACACAATCAATATTTTTGTATCGGGGGGTCTATATTCGGGTCCGCTGATGTACGGAAACGAGCAGGTAGGCCTGCATAGGGTTTGGGTTTAAGGTTTAGGGTTTTAGGGTTCAGGGTTACACGCCGGTATAGGTGTTCGTGTACGTACATCCGTGGCGGCTTATTAACCCCTGCACCCCTCAGCCCCGCTAGCTTACATCCTACACGCCTGAATCATGAAGCCATAACTTTAATGAGTTGAGGGTTAAGGTAATTCCTACACACCTAAGGCCTAAGGCCTGAATCCTAAACTGGGCTGCTCTTAAGGAATTCAACTTAGATTACTATAGCAAGGAAACCCTACTACTTATGAGGCAGCACAGCGCTGAATTCCTCAAAGGGGGACATGTCGCCGCCTTGTTGGAGTTAGCTCATCTGAACGTTCAGGTTGGAAATACGGATCGTTCATGCATCGCCATGCTTGAGGTGTGCTGCAGTCAGAGCTGTAAGTTGTCGATTGCTTGTCAACAGCTTGGGATACCATATGTTGGTATCACAGGCAATGCTGAGACTCTTCGAGTCTTTCGACAGGCGAATGATCAAGTGCAAGCTTGGGTTCATGTTCATGTTTCCACACCGTGTGCGTCAGGGTCGCCACTGAAGCATTTTCCCAAACCCTCACTTATGCTTACCATGCCTGGGAGCAGTTGAGCAAATTTGCGTTGAAGTACCTGAAGCTAGGTAATTGTAGATCGTTTGTTGATTTGCCTGCGCGCAACAATATTTGTTATAGGTGTAGCACTGAACCTGAAACCTTAATGTGGGTCTATGCTTCCCGAACTACTCTGAAGCAAGGCCGGTAGTATAGGCGGGAGGGGTTGAGGATTAGCGAGTGTTTGACGTAGAAGCCCCCCACCCCCCAAAAAAAAACCTAAACCCCAAACATATGTAAACCAATGAACCCATAATAACAGCCATTAAGGCCATTATTTTGCATGCGTTTGGGGTCCAGGCACGGGCTTTAGGGTTTTTGGTGCTTTGGGAGAGCCACAATCAGGAAACACTGTGTCGGTTCTCGGTGTGACTTGCAGTCCATAAGCCCCAAACACCCCCAGTCTTGAAGTTACCCTGAAGCCTGAGCCCGAACCCCCAATTCTAAAGCCAAAAGCCTAAGCCCCAAGCCTTTCCTGAACCCTAAACCCTTAAAACCTGAAACCCCTAAACCCTAAACCTGAGCCCTAACCCGCCTGGCCGTCCCCGTAGCCTACAACACTGTCGGTCTCCAGGAGACTCGGGCAAACGATGCCGGAGATCCTGCCAAGAAGGAGCCCAAATCGCTACTAAGTCTCTATTTGGTTGCTGTTAAGGAATTTAAATTAAGTTACTATAGTATTCCCCCTATAATGGAGAATCAAATGGAAAAGAAAATGGAAAATGAACTGGAAACTGTGGGAATATAGGGATTTAAGGGACTTAAGTTAAGTTACTATATTGGGGAAACCCTCTTATTTACTATATTATCCCATTATGGTAACTTAATTTAAGTTCCTTAACAGCAACCAAGTCTCTAGGGTTTGGAGGTGTAGGGGCTGAGGGGTTTTAGAGGGTTAGGGCTTAGGCGTTTTTAGAGGTTTAGTATTTGTTTAGGGGTTTAGGGGGCTTAGAGGTTTAGGGTTTTTAGAGGTTTAGGGTTTAGAGGTATAGGGGTTTTGGGATTTTAGAGGTTTAGGTCTTAGAGTTTTTAGAGGTTTAGGGTGTAGACGTGTAGGGATTTAGGTTTTAGGGTTCATGGGTTTACGCCTCTAGGGTTTAGGGTTTAGGATCTAGGTATAGGAGACTTCTATAGAATTCAGGAGAAAGATTACATGGGGTCAGTTCAGGTTGATGTCTCACATTGGTACCCATATACTGGCATACCGGGATAGTAAGAGGATTGAAGGGTCCTGCCTATGAGAAGAACAAGAAGCGCCTGTTGTGAGGATTGAAGTTTTGCTTCGGGTTTCTGAGCATATCTTCCCCCTTAAGTAGATAGAATATGGCTTTGGGTATAGTTACAGTAAGATCCCTATATACCCTTTATTCTACCTACTTAAGGGGGACTAAAAGCCTTGATGGTTTGGGTTTTTCACCTTGGGGCTTGGGCTCGAGGGTTTACATCCACAACCTTCAAAGTTTCTATCGTGGGGTCCAAGGCTCATGTATCAGGGTGCCACAGCTGCCTGGTGCATAGGGGATTGGTGCATTGTTTAGGGTTTAGGTTTTAGGGTTTAGGGGCATTACCTTGAAGCTCTTGAACACAAAGCTAATTCAAGCCAAAACTGGCGCAAGTCTCCTGAACCCATCAACCCTAAAGCCGACAAACCCTTGACCCTAGACTGCTTCTTCCTTTGGATCTTACCAAGGTGTTTGGGGTCCACGCATAAGTGCTGTGGATTATTAGTAGGGCGCCGCTCCAAACACCGATCTCCTTAAAACCCCTCAAGCACATGTTGCCAAAACCCTAGATGTACAGCCTATAGACACGTAAACCCTTGTTTTCATGTTTCCCTAACCCCGAAAGACCCTGAACCCAAAACCCTAAACCCCAAACCCGAAACCTTAAAGCCTAAACCCAAACCTTAATCAGGCTGGAGCCTTCCGGATTTGTCCGTTTCAAAGTGAATCCATACAAACTTGAGGCCCTAAACCTGCGACACTGAACCGCAAACCCCAAACCTTACACGCTAAATCCAAATAAGTCAGAGTGGACCTTCAAGCTATGGGGTTGATTGTTTAGGGTTAAGCCCCAACCCCCAACCCTAAATCCTAAACCCAAATAAGTTTTCCAAGGCTTCAGCAGGGTTCAGGGCCCCTGTTGGAGCGCTGTTCAAGGTTTAGACAGGATTTGGGACTCACCTGCAATCCCAATTACCTACAGTTTAGTAGTAATTCCCACCCGATTAGCAAACCCTAAACCCTAAACCCTGATTAGTAGGTATGACTCAAAAAACTCCAGTTAATCGGGGTTGCAGGTGGAGAGCAAGAGGATGCCAAGGTTCAGGCTTTGAAAAAGGTTTAGGGTTATAGGGTATCATAGGGACATTGGGGAATATAGGTGCTTATTTATTAGGAGTAATGGAAAAGAAAATGGTTAGGGTTTTAGGGTTTTGAAAGCGCCCTCAGGGTTGATTTTTTGGCTTTCTTACAGCACCCAGCTACTGTTCTCCAGCAATCAACTTCAGCCTTGCATGCTCTGTGAACCCCTCTAAGCCCCAAGCGCAGAACCCAGAACCCTAAACCCTAAACCCTGAACCCTAGACCGTAAACTTTAAACCCTAAAACCTATACCCTGAAATCCTATACCCAAAACCCTGGAAAGTAAAACCTAAACCCTAAACCCTAGACCGTAAACCCTAAGTGGATCGGGCCAGTGGCTTTTAGAGACATTCATATTGTGCGCCTTCCATCCCGCCACGGCCGGCCGTGGCAACCCAGAAGATGCGTTTTCTTAGGTGGTTCAGGGTTTGGGGTCTAAGGTTCCAGGCTTTTGAATACTTGCCATCATGGAACTCCCGTGGATTTAGGAGTTCAAGCTTTTGCCCAAAGGATTTGAAGTACTTCTCAAGGGGATAGTAACCCAAACCAGATTATCAGTTCGTAGTACAGAAGCACAAAAGTGTTACTTATACTGTGTTACTTATACTATAGAGGTACTTGGGAGCCTTCGGGCCTGTAAGATTTTACGTTTACAACATTCCTTTTTGTGGTATTACATGGGGATATCCAGCTATTCCCGTTACGCTTGCTATGAGTAATTGTAAACGCTAGCGCGCGCCCGCCTCGGCTGGGGGGCTTCCCACTGTAGGAACATGTAATTATAGATATACAGGTATTTAAGTTAGGTATATAGATA
>CAJNIZ010002724.1:15175-25373 GCA_905231905.1 Symbiodinium pilosum
CGAAACATCGATTTACGAGTTTACCTATTTCCCAAAGTTAATTGCCTCAGGTCCAAAGTGTATAGCATTCGGAGCCTGAAAACCTTCTGGTGTCCACAAGCACTTGACCAATAGTCTACATGTATATTTGGGTCTAGCCGCAGAACGGCAGCCAAAACTCCTCGCATCTCGCAAAAGTGCTCTTGTCATGATCCACCGCAAATCCCAATTAAGTGTACCCAAAACGCGAAACCCATGAATAANNCATAGTATATATTGTAAGCCATATTATATATTAGGGTCTGTAGAGGTTACTCAGCTTCATCCATGCATGTGGGGGGGGTTCCAGGCCATTCCAGGGGGCTCCAGGCGCCTCCAGGGGCTTGCAGGGTTCTCCAGAGGTTTTTCGGGCTCCAGACACCGAAAAATGCGCCCTGCCGCGTACTCAGGCTGGACTAGGCCACCCACCGGGGGGGTTTTAAAGGGATCTGAACGCCCTGAGGCTGGATGCCTCGGCGAATATTACTATCATTGTTTTCATTATCATTATCATTAATACTATGGTCCGTTGTTATTATTGTTATTCTTATTTCTATTTTTACTATTGTTATCTTCCTCCTACTATTACTACTACTACTACTACTGCTGCTGCTGCTACTACTACTGCTACTACTACTACTACTACTGCTGCTACTACTACTACTACTACTATTATGACACAAGAATGTCTTCGGCATTCTTCTTACTGGTGCTGAATGGGGAGAAAGGGAGTGAACAGAGGTACCATTATAGGGTTCAGGGATTCGGGTTCAGGGTTTAGGCATGAACATAGGTACCATTCTAGAGTTATATATGGGCATTGTATAGGACTTATTATAGAGGTCCAACACCCCCCCCAATTCTCCTTTAGGTACCAGTAAGTCTTGCTCTGTTGAAGCTATGTCCGAAAGGCGAAGACTCGCCTGGCAGCTTTTGGAACCAGACCTTTTGAGTCTTGTGGTTGAAAAGCGATCGAGCTGAGAGCAGCATGGTGTTTTGAAGCAAAGAAGCTTTTGCGGTGGTGAGAATGCAATGCCAGGAAACGCCTAATAATCGCAGCGCTGACTCCGAAAGGTGGAAGCTATGGGAGTCTGCTTCACTGCACAGCTCGTTCATGATGGAAAATTGAACAGCAGACCCACCTCCTGAAAGACCTGTCCTGGATGTGGCCCATTGTTCGAACGATGCTGCACGGTTTGTACCTGTGTGAGCTAGAGTCCGAACTCCTTTAAGGGGACTATATAGGGGATATATACGGGGACTACTGCAAGGCTTATGAGGGGGGTACTAGGAGTTGAGACTATAGCTCATGTAGTAGGTACTTAGACCCTAACGTGCTTAACCCCCTTGTGCAGAAAGTAGTTCCAAAAATCGGGGTCCCATTTTGGTACCCCTGAATATGAGCTGCCGTGATATATTCTACAACCAGAAGGGCCCATAATTTTGAGAACGACCTCTATGTCTTAACGCTAAACTCTACACCCCAAACCCTAAACCCCTAAACCCTCAGACCCTGAACCCTCAAACCTTGAACCCTAGACCCCTAAATCTTCAACCCCAAACCCCAAGGCCTAAAACCTGCATCCCAGGGCATGACACTCCCTGAATCATGTGTGCTTCTCCCTTTTGGTTTAGGGTTTAGGGTAATCTAAACTCCTGAAGGGGAGTCATATATGGGGGACTATATAGGGTTTCGGGTTTAGGGTCTTTAAACATGGAGGTTCATATAGGGGATTATATAGGGTTCAGAGGTTCGGGTTTAGGGTCTAAACTCCTGAAAGGGGGCTTTATATAGGAGGTTATATAGGGTTTAGAGGGGAGTTACATAGGGGAAGATTCTAGGGGTTAGTAAGAGGGGCTACAACTGTTGATACTAAAAAACCTGCATGACCTATGGCACCATAATTCCCAAGGTTTGGGCTACTTAGGGTCTAAGGTTTAGGGTTTAGGGTTTGGGGTTTAGGGTTTAGGATGTTTAGTATCCACCGTAGGAATTTAGGCCATGGGTTCACTTGAGGAGAAGAAAAAGAAGAAGCGCCAAGTTGCAGCTTCCAGGCCTTTCTCTCCCTGTTTAGGATGTAGCTTAGGGTTCGCCGGATAGTCTGCTTACATGAGCTTTCGTCCAAACTCATAGTATCCCCAGGAATAACCCCTATGATGCTCCCCATATAAGCCCCCTTGAGGAGTTGAGATTATAGCTCACATAGCGGTCAGGGTATACAGGTGTTTGGCTTTCCTTTTCTTCAGCGTGTCAGGGTTTATGGTTTGGGTTTGAGTTTTAAGTAGGTTTCCAGGATGAATCTTCAGGATGTAGCTTAGGGATTGCCTGGACCCCAAAAGTAGGTAAAATGATTTTGAAACATAGCCCAAAAGCGCATTGTTTTACATACTTTTGGGGTCCAGGTAAAGGTTATGGACGCTACCCTAAACTCTACACCTGAAACCCTAAACCCAAACCCTAAACCCTCAACCCCCTAACCCTAAAGTTTTATGGGGCCACCCTGAAAGCATGACGGTACCCAGACTCCCAAAAGGATCTAAACATTAGATCCCCTAGAACCATAGGGGAAATTATATAAGGATTATACAAGGGGTTTAATGGGTCTATATAGGGGATCTAATTTTTAGATCCTCTCAGGGGTCTGGGTAGGCATGTTCTTAGCCTTGGCTTGACCTGCAGAGAGCAAAACTTTTCCATTGGGTTTAGGGTGTTAGGGGGTTTAGGGTTTTAGGGGTTAGGGTGTTCAGGGTTTAGGGTTTTAGGGGCTAAGAGGTTCAGGGTTTCAGGTTTTAGGGGTTAGGGGGTTCAGAGGGGTTAGGGGGTTCAGTGTTTAGGGTTTTAGGGCTTAGGAGGTTCAGGGTTTAGGGTTTTAGGGGTCAGGAGGTTTAGGGTTTAGGGTTTTAGGGGTTAAGGGGTTCTGGGTTTAGGGTTTTAAGGGTTAGGGGGTTTAGGGTTTAGGGGGGTTAGGGTTTAGGCTTCTACATAAATCCAGACCCCGAAACTACAGTGGAGTCATTGACTGTTTCTTCCTTGTCTTTCATGTCATGCAGCATGAGACGGCGGAAAAAAGATAGCTACACGCAGCAACTGCTAATCTACTACATACGGGGGGCTAGTATGGAATAATGGAATACATATATATATATATAGATATTCTAGGGATGTTACTTCCTAAGTCCTAAGACATAGGCCCTAAACCGTAAAACCTAGTCTTCAGCGAGGTCCGCTTCTGCGAAATGCATTGCACACACAGGGACGGTGCCCTGAGTGAGTAAGTCAGGTGACCCTGAGTGCCAAAAGAACAGGTGGTTTAGGGTTTAGGGTTTAGGGTTTGGAGTTTAGGGTTTAGGGTTTAGTAAACCCTCTGGGGACTAGAACCCTAAATCCTAAACGCGAAACCCTTAAGCTTTCAACCCTAAACCCTAAGGCCTCCTGGGACTAGAACCCTAAATCCTAAACCGGAAACCCCGAAGCTTTCAACCCTAAACCCTAAACCCTCTGGGTACTATAACCTTGAATCTTAAACCCGAAGCCCCTAAGCATCCGACCCTTAACCCTAAGCCCTCTAATGTCGGCAGGTCGCAAGACCACGAACAGGCCCGGCGCGGAGCGTCCGACTGTTGACATTGAAGTTAAATTTTCAGATTTTGTACGGTCTAGCGCTCAAGGTTTAGGGCTGGTGGTTTTGGGATTTAGGGATTTAGGGTTTGGGGTTTAGGGTGTAGAGTTTAGGGTCCAGGGATTTAGGGATTTAGTATACAAATATTTAGTTGTCGGTCATACAGGGCTTCTAGTATCAGCAGTATCTTCTAGGATTCTAGGTCAGCCGCCCCCAAACAAACATAGTAGCCTCTTGTTCAGAGAAAGATGGACAGCAGTCTGTCTTAGGATGCTTTGGGATTGAATGTTTGGTTTGAGGAAGGGTGGGGCAGGGTTTGGGTCTCAGGCGATGAATCCAGAGGTTTAGGGTTCCTTGAGTATTCCCCGCATGTCAGGTTCAAGGGGGTCAGGGGTTTAGAGTTTACCTACACCTTGAAAGTATGCAAAATAATAGCGCTAAACCCATAATAACAGCCATAAAGGCCGTCATTTTACACACTTTTGGGGCTAGGATGTAGAGCTTGAGGCCAGGCTTCTCACAGATGATGACAATTGCAGGGGGACGGGAGGTGCTTCAAACTGCGGAGCCCAGTATATATATATATATAGATATCTATGTCTATGTATATGTATATATATGTGATATTCACATATACAAAGGGTATAATATAGGGGTATCTGGGTTGGTTCAAGGTCTCCGCAAACTTTAAGAGATGCCATTTGCTGGAGACATGCAAAGGATGTCTCGTAAAATGCGGCCGCCCTTTAGGAATTTAAATTAAGTTACCATAATAGAAATCGACATGTATAGTGACATGTATACTAAATAACGGGGCTTGCCTATTATATCGTCTGAAAAAAAAGCTTCTTAACAGCGACCCAGCTTTTGCCACTAAAAATCCTAGAGTCTTCGATCTAGACCTAATTCAGAGGTTGCCATCATTGGCTGTATATGCAGGAGCTTGACTGGAGAAATGGGGATCGAAGGTTGTCGAAGTTATGATGCCTTTTTGGGGGCTCTAAATGATCAGCTCAGTATATACTTGTACTATCTTGGGGGATTTACTATTGGGGTGGAGAGGACTCCAGTGGCGAAGAGAACCCATAACCAAAGGTCCTCAAAGAAGACGAAGCGCCCAACGGGAATCTTACACTCAAAATCTCAGACTAAAATATCCTTAGCATTTAGCCTCAAAATCCTCAAGCCCCAACCCAGAACCTTACATCCCAAGGGCCTTCCCCAGATTTCCAAAGCATCCGAGCCTTCTACGTAGCCTTCCAGCGGGCCACGGAACCCAGCCTGAGAGCGAGGGGCTCCAAGAGCTTCAACATAACACTTCAGCACATGGTGCTGGACAACATGCCCTAAGGGTCCAATTATTCAATAATTAGGTACTTGGGTAATGGGTAATAGTAAACATGGTACAAGTTTTGGGTAAGTATATGGTTTTTGGGTACTTGGACCCTTAGGGGTTTCAATGCTTCATTTACCAGGCTGTGGAGGCGACTTTGCAAGGTGCCCGGCTTTCACACCTCTTCCTCGCAGTGAACATTCTGGCTAGGGTGCGAAGGGGCCATGGTTAGATACTTTGGAAAAAGTTGGGCAGATGCCTGCGCAAGAAGGGGTGGGAAAACAAAAGCAACTGGCTGTTGGATTCTTACCGGCGATGTGCCTTCGCAAGAAATGGGAGTTTCCCAACATGAGGGGTACCCTTCGGGGGGTCCCCATAGTATATTGGGGTCTAAAATGGGGTCCCCTTATTTTGGGAAACTACCATGTATTGTTTGGTTGCATAAACCTAAACCCCTGAACCCCCGAACCCCCAAACCCCTCAAACCCTAAACCCTAAACCAAATGCCCGCCAACCACATTCCCTGGGTGTCTTGGCACAAAATTTCTACATATCGCCTCCAGCCGTCGCGCGACAAGACGCCCTAAACCCTAAACTCAGGGATTATAAGGGTTTAGGGGTTTGGGTTGGGGTTATATGGGGATAATGGAAAAGAAAATGGAAACTGCTATAACTGGTGATATAGGGTCCAGGGTTTTGGGCTTACCTAAACCCTCCAATGTAGTTCCTTTTTGGGTTTGGTATGGTCTTTTGGTCAGGACAATTATTAGGAATGCCAAAAAGGTACTACATTGGAGGTAAACCCCGAAGGGTCCAAGGACCCAAATCATTAGTTACTTGGGTATTGGGTAATGGTCATTATAGTACAGGTTTTGGGTAAGTCTATGATTATTAGGTACTTGGACCCTTAGGGCTAAATCCTCAGTAATTGTAGTTATAACCCAATTATCTCTAGGGTACCTCTTGTTGTGAGACTTATAATTGGGTTATAACTACAATTACTCAGTAGGTTATGAGTACAACGGACCTCCAAGTAAACTCTAAATCCCAAACCCCAAACCCCAAAACCTAAACCTAAACCCTAAACCCTCAAAACCTAAATCCTAAACGCGACCGGAAGGCCCCGGTGCTTTTGAAGCCGCGGCAGGTTGCGGAACAGGCGCGACCCAGCTTTCCCTAATTCTGGGCTTAGGATGTACGATTTAGGGTTCAGGATTAAGGGTGAACTAGGGTTTAGGGTTTAGGATTTAGGGTTTAGGATTAAGGGTTTTGGGTTTAGGATTTCGGGTTTAGGGATTTGGGTTTACATTGAAACACAGTAATTTACGTAGGTCTATAATGTTCATCTATATCGCCCATGAGGAACTTGCGAGGATTCCCAAGTTGTTGGTTTTGTACAGAGTGTGTAGGGATGTTGGATTTGGGGCTAACAGTTTAGAATGTGAGGTTCACGGATTCAAGGCGTAGAGTGTAGGGCTTAGGGTTCGGTCGCTTTGATGGCGCGGCACAACGTGCAATCCAAGCGTTTAGGGATTTCGAGTTTGCGGCTTGGGGGTTAGGAGTCTACTCCTAAAGCTCCAAATCAAGGAATTTGGGCTCAACTTCTTTCTACACAAAATGAGGTCTTCACGTAGTTTAGGTCGTAGGTGTTTTGGGGTTTGGAGGTTTGAATGTTTAGGGTTTACTATTCCATGCTTGGGATTGGGGTTTCGGGAATAGCCTGTAATCCAATGAAAAGCTCCTCCGCTCCCCCGCCAAGTATGTTTCCAAGAGGATCACATTTGAGAAAGTCCTGTGGGGACTGCGGATGCATGGAACTGATGTGTGCTGAAATGTCACATTGCCCTCAGAACAAAAATAGAAGTCAATGCAACCCACGTAATGAAGCACCCAGCTTACAGAACAGCACCGGAAATACCAACGAAGTCTTGTTACAGCCCAACTAATACAAACATTATGTGGGATTGGGACGCTTTGGATGAGTACCCTCATCCCGTAACCTCAAGTCCAACACCTCTTGCAGACGCCTGAACCACTAAACGCTAAATCCACCACCATGAAAACTGATCTCTACACGTTCCACCCTAAACTCTAGACACCGGAGCCCGAAATCCTGAATCCCTATACCCAATTCGGAGAGATAACGGCCCACAAGCCATTTCAAAAAAGTATCTATTCCACATACATTTGGGCTCAGGTAATCTCAATGTTCCCATAACTGGAAATCAGCATCAGGAGCGGCAAGCGGCTTCCCAGGAGGAGCGAGAGACACATGGCGGGGTGCGCTGGGGATTACATGAACCCAGAAACCTAGAGATCCAAGTATGTTACAAATAGCCCGGAACCCTAAGCCCCAGAAACCCTAAACCCGGGCCTTAAAGTCTGGAAATATTTTACCAACGTTGGGCTATTTGGGTCCCGAGGAAAAGCGCTCAGGGTGTACTGCTGCCCCGAAAAGACATTTAGTTGTGTGGTCTTGTACAAGTTTGTTTAATTACAGGGTCATAAAACTGACGGGATTTTGGGGCTTAAGGTAGGGATTGTGGTTTGCGTAGGGTACAGGATTTCGGCTTTGAGAGACTTACGGTCCTGTGACCTGTGGCCCAAGAGAGTAAGGTTTGTCGCCTTTTGTGGTTTTTGTGTAGTGCATCACGTCTTCCTGGACATTTTAGACCCAGATGCCTCAAGCAACACACCCCGCTGCATGGCCCCCCTAGTTGGCAGCACACGTTACCAAATGTAAACCTCCCAATAATGTTGAAATGTGTTTTACGCTTTTGGTTTACGAAGTAGTGCAGATCGTACACCAAGTACGACAAGTAGAAGGAAATCTATTCAGATCGGGATATTCCCGGGCACGGAGCTGTATGATTGTCACCCTTTCATTATTGCCGATCGAACTTGTTTGTAGGCTTTTTGGACTCGGAACCTTTGGCAAGCAACAACAGTCTTCCAGCCTTCTTCTGGCCCAGCTAGAATATCTTATTGTCACCCCTTTGCCCCATCATAGATTTGCATTATACCTGAATTCCCCTTAGCAACCATAACTCTATCCTCCTACCACCCTAAGCCCTGATCCCTACACCCTAAACCGCCTAATCCCTTAAACCCTAAGCCCAAAGCCCGAAACCTGGTTCTCAGGCTCGGATTTGGGTCTGAACGACAGCTACTACGTGGGGTTCGAGTTTAGGTAACACGCCCTTCCAGGTAGATCAAACCCTAAACCCTAAACCCTAAACGTAAAGTAAACCGCGTCGCTCTTGACCATGCACCCCCTTCATGATTCATGATGAGTGTAAGGATCGGCTGATTCTCGGGAAGCAAAAATCCGGGGTCCTAGGTCTAGGCCCCGCCTGAATTAGGGTTTAGCGTTTGGGGCTATCCAACTCAGATGTAGATCCGTATCTAAACCCTGAATCCGAAGTATCCCTACAACTGAATGTTTTCTGGGTAGTTCATTCCCAGATCTTGATGTCTTATGAATCCTGGCACCTGCTCTTACGAGCCCACCCAAGTTCAGAGGAAGTGCAGGAAATACACTTGAGGATTCAGCGCTTACCTCCAATGTAGTTCCTTTGTGGGTTTGCTATATTTTTTGGTTAGGACTTCTATTAGGACTACCAAAAAGGTACTACATTGGAGGGTCTACGTAGGGCTCAGGGCCAACTACCTGGGTGACGTATGGGAGGACACCGAGGATGGCCCAGCAGCCACCAACATCAAAGAGCTCCTGGCGCCCTAAATTCTGCTGGGTTTGCGGACTCATCTTGGCAGGCTTCATGCGCAGCAAGAAGGTCAACCTGGTCTTTGGGTTGAGATTAGACCTAGGGGATAATATAGAAAACTACCTTACGGGCTTTTCCATTCTTACTATAACAACATATGAGCCATAGTCTAAACTCCTTAAAGGGGGGTTAGATAGAGGACTATATAGGAAACTACTATAAGCGTTACTAAGAGGGGATACTAGGAGTATAGACCCTAAACCCTAAGCCATAAACCCTAAGCCATGAACCCTAAATCCTAAACCCTAGACCCTACACCCTCAACATTGTGCCAGGGAGTCCGCCTAGGAGATTCTTCAGCGTTTATGTTGAAAAAGCCTGCCACACGCGTGTGGCATGGGTAAAAGTCAGAACCCATAGTCCGCTGAGAGTGTATGGGTTGCATACTGATGGGGGATGGAACCCTAAACCCTATGTAAACCCCCAACAGTGGGTAAAATAATAGCCCTAAACCCAAAGTAACAGCCCTAAAGGCCATTATTTTACATACTTTTGGGGTCCAGGTAAACCCTAAGCCCTGATTTCTAGGATCCTGGTCTCAATAAACCATGCCTTCATTCCGTAGCAACCAGCCTAAACCTTGACGTTCCTCAAAGACATAGTAGTGCACATATTCTTTTCCCTATGAAAAATAGGAATCATGCCAAGAACAGCACGAATCGTACGAATTCTAAGAATACTAGTCATAATATGAATATAAAAGTAACAACACGAATAATAGTACGTATAGAGCATCATTCAGGCTTCCATACGTCCATAGGAGAGCTCGAAAGCTGTAGGGGTTTCAAGGGTTGTGGTCAGATTCCCTGAGTTTCATGTGGGTAGTATTTTATTTGTGGATACTGTGGTACCCAATATAGAGTAAGATTATAACCTCTTTCTGGGGTATACCATTTTATATAAGGAATATAATCTTACTGGGTTGAACCACCAAAAAAAGGCTACTCATGTGAGTACCCGGTATTTTATAGGGGTCTGCAGTCCCGAAGATAGAGGCTCCTTTTGGTGATGGCATCAAACCTAGCATGGATGCAGGCAATCTTGCATCTGAAGCGCTACCCTCCAGGAATTCCAGTATTGCAGGATGAGAGTACACCCGACATTCCCTAAAGCTAAGCCCTAAACCCCGGACCCTAAGCCCTAAGCCCAAAAACTTATACCCTGAGCCCCAGAACCCCTGAAGCCAATATGCTGGCATGTCCCCAGCATGCCACCCCCAGATACCTCGCAGGAGCCCGTGAAAGGGAAGAAAAAGAAACAAAAGACCGAAAAGAAGCAGGAAGAGGTCACCTAGATCCTCCAATGTAGTACCTTTTTGGTACGCCTAATAAGAATCTCCTAACCAAAAAATTATAGCAAACCCAAAAGGGCACTACATTGGAGGGTGTGATGGGGCTTTCGTAGGATTCAGGTTTTCGGGTCAAGGGTTTAGGATTTAGGGT
>CAJNIZ010002725.1:7899-26838 GCA_905231905.1 Symbiodinium pilosum
AGGCACACACATGGGGAACTGTCAAAATTATGGTCCCCTTTTGGGTCCCTATTATAATACGGGGCCTAATACGGGGCCTAATTTAGGGGACCCAAAAAGGGACCATAATTTTGACAATCCCCCACATACTGTTTGTGGGTATGTAAAGAGAGCCAAGTTTGGCACGGGCCTGAAGCCTTCTTGGCCCTGAGCTACTACCTTGTAACCAGAACTATTGGCCTGCACAAATAGTTGCGAGGTGCCCGACTGTTATCCGGTATCCAGACAAGGTATCTTTAGCGACCTGCGAACCATGCTGGTGGCCCCCTGTTCGCTGAACCGCAAGAACCTCCCAACAAAGCGCGCAACCCTAAACCCCAGGTCAGTGCAGACTACGCAGCAACACCCTACCGACACCCTTGAAGCCCTTTAAGAAACCCCAAAACCTTGGGTACTGCCCCCACCCAGTAACAGTCTATATTAGGGGTCCTAGTAAGGGCTATATATAACCATATTATAGTTATTATCCAGCTGTTACTGAGGGGGGGCAGTACCCAACCAAAACCCCACATGGCAGCCCTCCTGGGCTCCCCTGGGCTGCCCCGCGCTCTTCCTTTCGGAGGCGCCGGCGGCGCCGGTGTATGCGCGGAGGTCGGTTGGGACATGACCTGAAGATTGTGCAAGTCCGGCAGCAGACCCTTTATTCTCACATCCCAAAACCTGAATCATCACCCCTAAACCTCTTTTGGTTCTGATGGCCTATACATCAAAGTACCTTGGTAGTGTCTCCTAAATTGCTGGGCCCTATACCCTTAACCCGAACGCCGCAGCCCATATCACAAATCTTGAACCCCAAACCCTGAATCCTAACCCTAAACCATAATACTAGTAAGCTTCAGGAGGAACCTAAACTGCCGTCATGCGGCGGAGTTAGCGTCATCGTCCTTCTCGTTCAAAGGAAGCCTTGCTGCAAAAGTCAAGTGCTCTGCGGTAGAGGCTGACAATGTAGGGTTTAGTTAGGGGTTTAGGGTTTAGGACTTATGTAAACAGCCCGTAGAATTATTGTCATTTTTGGCTGTGTTTTTTGGGTCTTCGGGCCAGTATGTTACCTACTTTTGGGGTGCAGGTAGGGTTTAGGCTTGATGGTCTAGGTGAGAGTTTGGAGTCTAAGTTTTAACAACTATGGTGAAGGGTTACGACCTGTGTGCAGCCCCTGTACTGCCGCGAAGCTTTCACTACACAGTCTTCTCCTTTCAAGGTGGTAGGGGGGTGTAGGTATTCTCGTAGGGGTTCTATAGGATTAATCATATACCATGACGAAATATCAAGTGAAACTGCGCATTGCATAAAAACTACTGGTATATATATATATACATACATACATATATGGCTTATGTAGGGTTAACCACCTGCGCCTAACCTTTCTCCCCAACCAAAAACAACCTGGGAATTCAGGGATTGCGGCTGGATTTGAATTTGAAAATTTAGGGGCCTTAAGGAGGCCCCTAAACTCACGCACACCCCAACATTCCACACCCGCAAACCCTAAAGCCCTGTACACCCTAAACCCTGCCAAACCACGAAAACTGAACCCCAGATCCTATTCCAAAGCCGTACACACCATAAGCCCTAGGCTCTCTGAACCCCCAAACCCTAAAATCCTAAACCTAAACCCTGAACCCTACACCTTAACTTCCCTAAACCCTAAACCCTAAACCCTAAACCCTAAACCTTAACCGCACAAATTCTTCGCCCGGGGCACGGCGGCGGCCGCTCTGCCGAGGCAAGCTGCGAAGTTCGTCGCGGCTTCCCTGGAAGATTGGGTTGCTGCTAACCCTAGGGCTCCATGTCTATAAATAGTACCTACATTGGGCCCCAAAGTCTATAAATATGACCTACATTGGGTTATTTGGAGCCTTAGGGTAAGTCTAAATTAAGACACCATATTATGGGTATAGAGGGTTTAGGGTTGAATTAGGTTTTAGGTTGCTATAGCATGGGTGCATGATAAATATGAGGGTTAATAGGGTTTCCCCAACATTGTAACTTAATTTGAGTTCCTCTGAACAGCAACTCGGCAAAAGCACGCCAGGGTTTGGGGGAGGGGGATCTTGGGTGCGTTAAGGGTGCGGAGTTCTTGGGGTAAGAGGGGATGTGGGTGGAGTTACAGGGTTGGGTGGTTTGACCGTTTCAATGTACGGGATTTGGTTTTTGGTCAGGTTGGAGGGCTTAGGATACGGGATTGGCGGGCAAGCGGACTACGCAATGTTTTCAAAAAGCTTTGACTCACTGAGCCCTAATCCTTCTCAGGCAGGGCTCTGCAAAATACATCTTCCCATCCACAATCTATGGTGACCACAAACGACCACGGTAATGCCATTTAGGTCTCTACATATTCTCACAAAAAGTGGTGCGGGCAGGCTTCAGATAAGGCGGTACTTACGCAGGCAAACATTCAGGTAAAGGAGCCTGAAAGAGCATGTCTGTGTCAAACAAGGTCATATGAGCCAAACTGAAAACTCTTCGTATCCCCCTTACCAACTCCTCTACTAGTCCCCTATAAATAATCCTCTATGCAATTAGCGTTAAAGAGTTTAGACTATGGTACATATGCGGCAGAACACTGACATATAGAATAGAGGCTGCACATACGGTTTAGGCTTCAGGTCTTAATCCCTAAAGCCCGACAAGCCCTTGCATTGCTAAAACATTAAACCTATAAGCCCTGGGCAACCCTAAAAACAGCCTAAATCTTTTACCAAGGTACCAAAAGCTTGCAGAGTCTTTCTCGCTAAAACAGCCAGGGGCGTCATTCTGATACCCTTAGCCCTGAGAAACATGTGGATTACTGTTTTCCGTCACCTAGTATCTTCTACTTCATCAAGACTCAAACACGCTCCTAAGAAGGAGTTGCGTGCATGCCCCGAAAGAGGCCATGGTTATCTTCATTGCGCAGGCCCTCAATCCTAAACTACCCTAAGCCCAAAACCCAAATCATTATCGTAAGCGCTAAACGCTAGTCCCTAAACCTTCAAGCTGACAATCCCAAGCCACCTAGTTTGATAGACCGCAGAACCTCAGCCCTGAGTCCCATATCCAAAAACCTCGAAATCTGGAGCCCAAGCCCTAATCCTAAACCCCTAAAAATTCGAATGTTTAAAAATCTTGCAACATACTTTCTCCTCGGCTGCTGAAGACTAACTCCTGAACCCTAGTCTCCAAATCCCAAACCCTAAACGCTAAGCCCGACTTCCTAAACCCTACGTACACATTGAACTCCGAAATATGAGCTACTCCAAAACAGCCAGAAAAGAGAGAACTCCTTGGCTTTAGGGTTTAGGGGTTTAGGGGTTTAGGGTTTCATCCTGTTTTATACTTTTGGGCCTGGTTGGCCCGCCGAAGCAGGTGCTTGCGGCTCGGACGGCGCCTGAAGGCTGAAGCTCTGGGGCAATGGTCAATGCAGGGGATATGTAAGGATAATGGAAAAGAAAATGGAAACTAATATAGGTGATATATAAGGATAATGGAAACTACTATAGGTGATATATGGGGATAATGGAAAAGAAAATGGAAACTATAGTATTTGGGGGATTTAGGGGTCTAGGGTTATGTAGGAGGGTTATGTAGGGGATGTATAGGGATAATGGAAAAGAAAATGGAAACTACTATCTAGAGTTTAGGGTTTGGGGTTTAGGGTTATATAAGGGATACATAGGGATAATGGAAGGGAAAATGGAAACTACTATATTATAATAGGGTATATATTGGGGTTCTAGTCCCCCTTAAGCAGATAGAATATATTTGGGTTATATTCGGATAATGGAACAGAACATGGAAACTGCTATTTAGGGCTTAGGATTAGGGCTTAGGGGTGGGGTTTTGGGTCTCAGCACTACACTAGACAGGTTTAATTCAGGGCCCAGGATTTAAGGCACTACGCTAGATAGGCTTGCTACGACATGAAGATGCTATGTAGAATAATGATATGAAATATCAATGGATGGTACCTGGTTCGAAGGGCTGGTATTTCCTACCAGAAGCGTTTCTGAACATGGAACATGGGCCGCTCCGGATGAATCGGGAGGCTATGTGGGCATTAGAAAGAGGCTCCATGAGTCCCAACTACATATAACGTAAGGAGAATTTGAAACAGACCAAACCAGAACCATAAACCTGAGACCATAAACCCTAATCGTGAATCCTGAACTAGCCCCGACCCGAAAACCCCTCAACCCTATTCTTTAACCCTAGACCCTAAGCCCTGCACCCTAACCCCTAATCCTTAAACCCTGAATCCTACCCTGAACCCTGACTCCTGAACCCTAAACCCTGAACCCTAAGCCCTAAACCTAGATCCACACCAGGCCCAAAGCACCGCTGCTGCTGCCGCAGCCGCAGGGGGAGGAGCGGAAGGCTCCGACGGGGCATCCGCGCCGATGATGACCTGGCTTAAGGGCTTTCTAGGGTTTCAGGTTTAAGGTTTAGGGTTTGGGTGGAGGATTTAAGGTTAAGAGTTTAGGGTTTGGGCTGAGGTTAGCCTAAGGGTCCAGGCTAAGGTTCCCAGTACTTCAGTACTTGAAAATGGGCAATTCCTCGGATTTGAGTAAGAGTCACTGTAGTACAGCTTTGGGGCTAGTATCAGATTTTTAGGTGCTCGGATTGGGCTTCGAAGGCTCATTTTGCAGGGGCTTGGGTGTACGTAGGATATTTATAGAATTCAAGGTTTTGAGGTTTCAGGGATCTGGGTAATTGACTATGAATCTACAGGATCTACACCACAAGCAGAGAGAAGCACAAGGAAGGTGTTTGGAAGCACTTGTCAAAGCCGGTCTGACTTTGGACATCCGGCCCCTAACGCCCTTGGGCATATCACCGTGAATGAAGGCCCCTGCGCACCTTCCCAACTCTTCAGGAGGGGGGGGGGGTCCAAAAAATGTGTCCAACACTCGATCATCGAGGTATCTGAGGAAATGGCGAAATTTTCCATTTCCTTTTCCATTATCCCCTATATAACCCCCATATATACCCTAATAACCCCTGTATAACCCCTGTAGTCCTTGGCTTAGGGTTTGGGGTGTGCGCAGGCCATAGGCCCGACCTACCCCAGCGCAAGCCACCCTTGTGATTGGGATTTTGGGCTCCGGGCGAGTGTAGGCCCTTAGTTACTACACCCCGTTCGTTTAGGGGCCTTAATATTAGGATCCCCATTCCAATGGCTATTACGGGGAGGGGGTTTATTAGTCATGGTCTTGGTTAGGGCTCACAAGTAGGAATTCGCTTTATCAGCCTTCTCATTGCTTTCCTAGTCTGGCAGGCCTTATCAACAGCCTTAGCTACCAAAACGCCTAGAGCATGCGGTCGTCCTAGACACTGCACCTTACAGGTACTGCCTCCACCCGGTGAGAATTCCCTGAACTGGAATCTTTCTTAAAACTCTTAGCGGCTGAAAGGAACCATTCAGGCCCTAAACCTTGAAACCGTCCAGGGGCACCCGAAATGGATGCCATCTGCTAAATTAAATTTGCTGGAGAGCTTGATGGTTTCAAGCGCCATTTGGCAACAATCGGTCCTTGATATAATCGAAACCAATGTGCAATTCCCATTTGCCGGACCTTCAGACACCCTTGATTTAAAACTGTGAAAAAGGAGCGTCGAACAACCACTCCGGCACCTTACGACATTGACTTACAAACCGCAACTCCATAAAACCCCCCTAAACCCCCCTTAAACCCTACACAACCCTAACCGTGTATGAGCTATTGTCTAAAGCTTAGTATTCTCCTTAATAGGCCCCATAGCTATATTCCCGAAAAAAAATCCCCTATATAACCCCAAGATTCCCCTATAAACTCTAAACCCTCAATATGACCCTAAACCCTAAACCCTATTATAGTAGTTTCCATTTTCTTTTCCATTACCCCAATATAACCCCCAATATTCCCCTATAAACTCTAAACCCCTATAAACCCTGGACTTCAGCAGCGATCCATAGCTCGCAGCGTGCCAGGGTTGCGAGGCATTCTTTACCTGAGCATGATTGTAGGGTTTGAGGCTTAGGGTTGTTAGGATTGTAGGATTCAGGGCTTAGAGCTGTGAAAAACTTAGGGTTTAGCATTCCACTGCTTCTTTCTTCTTCAGTTGGGGGCGAATTGCAACTGTGCACCAGGAGCAGTTCAAAGAGAAGCATGCTAGAAGTACGCGTGGCCCAAAGGAGAAGCAACATCAAGTATTCCTGCGATAAGAAGTAGGACACACCTCCATGTGCTCGCTTCTCCTGTTGCCATGGACTTGAGAGCTCAGGTACCCCCTTGCGGAAGATGTGCTTTCAAGATTCGCCCTACCCTAGATCCGAAGTCTACCAGAATTGCACATATGGCCCACGTTTGTACTTCACAGTCTTGCCAAATAGACACCGTAGCCCTTTTGGTTCAAGACGCTACTTGCTCTCTGCGGAGGCATTGGGTGTGTGCACCGCAGACCGGACGCTCACTTTGCAAACGCAGGCTCGGGCTCAGAAAGGTAGCAAAAACTAACTAGTACCCAGTGAGAGCGTGCAGTTGTTGCTGCGTTCTTGTCAAAAACACACCCCAAATAAACTCTCCGTTACTGTTCTTGAGGAACCTCACGTACAGCCATCAAAACCAGACTGAAAACCCTGTCTCCCATGCAGGTGAAGGTATTCGTCCGAAGGCCCCAAGACCAGAAACCTCTGTCCAGATCCATCTTGAAGCGCTTGAGCAACCCTAGGGCTCCATGTCCATGAATAATACCTACATTGGGCCCCAAAGTCTATAAATGTGACCTACATTGGGCCATTTGGAGCTTTAGGGCAATGCTAACAAAATAGGTTGAGGTTTCGTTGTTTTCCTCGGGCCTGGGGGCTGAAGGTTTAGGTTTCAAGGCACGGTTTAGGGTTTAGGGTTTAGGGTTTGGGGCTAGCCCAACCTGCGCACAGCGCCGTTATCTAGAAGGGCTGAACCCTTTCTGGGGGTCGATGTTCGATTGGGATAAGATATATGCTGATGTAGACCATGGAGCCTGTACCCGCCCAAAGTTCCCATGTGGCAACTGAAGTTCCACGAACCTTACACGCTTTTCCTGTAAACCAGTCCGCGAATCCATCCAATTCTGGAAGGGCAGTAAATTTTGTAAAGCCCTGGAACCCTGAACCCTAAACTCTTGAATTTCCCACCCTGAACCCTAAACCCTACACCTTTAAAGAAAAATCCAAATCTGAGGCTTGCGCTCACGCCCTTGCAGTTGCAGTTGGCTTGTCCCATGGCAACAGCCGATTGAGGCGTAGGCTAAGGGAAGCCAACTGAACTTTGGGGCAGTGGTTAGGGTTGAGGGTTTAGGGTTCAGGGCTAGGGCATACATGACACCCCAAAAGAAAGTCCACAAGCTCTTTGCTCAAGGGTGGCCCAAAGTCAAGTCAAGGCAAACTTCTTGGACGGAAGGCTCAACGCGCTGAATTTCAGGCGTCTAGTACGGGCTACATCTCAAGCTCAGGGCAATCCTTCTCCCCTCGTCACATAGTGCACATCCTTATGAAACTGCAAGTAGCCCATCAATACATGGGCTGACCCGCGATTTTTGAAAAGCTCTGTTGTTACAGGTAGCGGCTTCTGAGTCTTAGAGTTGAGGGATCCTTGGGACAAAGAATTTTTCCTAAAGTCAGGATTTGGGGGTTTCCCAAAATTAGGGGTACCTTTTTGGGGGTCCCTATAATAAGGACTATAGTATTTTGGAGTCTATATTGGGGTACCCTAATTTTGGGAAACTACCATTTATGGTCGTTGGAAGGTATGCCAAGTTCGTCCTTGAATATTGTTGAGGGTTTCCTTGTTGGTCTGAAAGCCGCACGGCTAAATCCCGGACGCCACGGAGTTGCGATGACAAGCGCGCAACAAACAAGACAGGATGCTCAAGGAGATGTCGACCTTGCGCCTTGTTAGGGTTTGGTTTTTAGGGCTTCTATAAGAGGCAGCCCTTTGTTGGTATAAACCCTAAACCCTAAACCCTAAGCCCTTATCCTAATTCTATAAGGAACCCAGAACTCAAAAGAAGGGAGAAGGAGCCTACTGCAGCACCCAGCTTCTGGGGAAGTGAGAGTATTGGGGTCAACGCTGGTTGTGGTGTTGTAGGGTTTGGGTCTGGGGAGGATACCGGGTGTAAGGTCGAAGCTCACCCAAGATATCCGAAAATCCCACACTAATTAGATTCAGTTCATGGACTCTAGAGCCCGACGTGGGTATCATTACCTCTATGTAAAAAAAGGCCAATACAACCCCTAGTATAAGCCCAATATAACCCTGTAGAATCCCTGCTTTATATTGGAATCCTGGGGTTCAAAGCTTGGGACACGAAGCAATGCGTTCTCTCCGCAGCGAAGATCAGCTCAGGTCGGGAACGGGCGGTTCACGTCTGCGCGTTTGCTCGCGGACCTCGCAGGGATTATAAAGACTTAAAAAAGGGATGTATTTTTCAGGGGTCTACATTGGGTTGAAAGGGCTTCTGAAATATTCCTCTGATCTGACTCAGAAGTTTGATGGGTTTGTCACAAAAACTGAGCGGCTCAGCCTTTGATCCTGAACTGGGAACGGCCAGTCTGCACATATTAAGGGTAAATCATCGTATCTTGGGTTGGATGAGGGGGTTTCCATCTTTTCAGAACCCATAGTTAGATTTTTGATATGCTCGTCTTGTGTCCATTCGAGATGGCCAGGCACCAAAACCTGCAGGCATTGTATCAGCTGCTTGCCCAACTCATAACAGCCCGAGACTTTCGGGGCTGCATGTCAGTTCTATCCAGTTTCCTCTTTCCATGTATCTGAGGGGCTCTTCACTTGAGGATTTGACTGGGCATGGGGACTTACAATGAGCAAACTCGTTATACAGGTCTTGTAAACGTAAAAAGCATTTGCTCGGCACGGCCTTGAACGATTACGAGCAGCGAAAAAAGGAAAAACAAAGGAAAGTCCGGCTTGACGGATGGCAAGGGCTGAGCATGTCTGGAGGTAGGATCCCCCACTTACCACTCAAACGATATGCTGGGTATCCGAATAGCCCCATGTAGGTAACATTTACAAACACCCTCAACCCTAAACCTTTAGGGCCCAATGTAGGTATCATTTACAGACATGCATCCCCAGGGATCTAGCCACGCCGAAGGTCACCCATGTTTTGACGCGGACGTGCTTAAGCTTATCACTCTTACCTGCCAGAACCAATGGAAGTGGCTGTAGTTTTGGTTGCATCTGTTTGGGTGCAAAAATGAGTCAGGAGTGTACTTGCGAGAGGTTACCTATATTCGAGACATGTATACATGAACCTTTGCCTGTTTGAACGAATAGAGGCTCACGAAAAGCAAGTTTGCTCATGCAAGCCGAGGCACGTCCACCGCGCGGTTTCCCGCCGCGGCAGCTGCGATGATGATACTCCTGCTGGTGTCCCACTTGGTCCAAGTACTCATATGGCAAAGTCTGGGCTACCTACCCAAACCCAAAATTGAAATAGAAAACCTGGGCATCACCATAGAGGAGGTGCTTGGACTTACTGGGGTGTAGGTCTTGCAGGACTACCCAAAGACACCCGAAACCAACATCGCCATACTTCAAGTCCTAGCGTGTAGCACAGCTGCTGTTCTCAGAAGGAGGACTAACGGCGTAATCTCACGATCGACCAACCCTGAGTTAGGATACGCCACTAGGTATTGCTTGCACCCCTAAGGGTCCAAGTACCTAATAATCATATACTTACCCAAAACCTGTACTATAATTACTATTACCCAAAACCCAAGTACCTAATTATTGGGTACATGGACCTTCTGGGCACTGTATACTTGCATCCCTAGGATAACATCAGAGTTCCTGGAATCTTTGAAGCCCATAGTTCACATCGCAGTCCTTCTTAAAGCGACGCCGAGAGCACCCGCGGGAGCATGGTGCGGGGAACGGTGTGAGCGACGCAAATGTCCGGCGAAACGATAGCCTCTCAATCTTGCTAGCTTGACTGGGTTCTACTGCGATTCATAACTATTAAGTTGACCAACTTTCAAAGGGCCTAGCGCTCATCTGCAGTTGCACAAGGACTTCTATGAAGTTTTCAAACCTTGAGGATGTCCGTCTCTGAACGCTGGAACCCCCCTCCACCAGCAAAGTGTGGGACCCGTATCCGTTCCCTTGGGTTCATTGCTTATGGTTCAGGCCTTGGGCTTCGCCTTCAAGGGTTCAGGCTCTAGGGTGAGATAGCCACTGTATAAGCCCCTTGCTTGGAGGTTCCTGCGTGACTGTTAATGGCGAAAGAGGTACAGTACCCTAGGCTAGAACAAAAGACTCTCTGACTCGTACCATCTAGTCCACTACCAAACAAGCCCGCGCAATTCCCCTTAATGCTCAAGCTGGCACAGGGTTCATTATGTAAACCTATAGTTCCTACTCGCATCATTCCTCATATCAATCTGCCATGTGAGCTATAGTCTAAACTGCTAGTATCCCCCTTAATAAGCCCTATAATACTTCCCTATATAGCCCCCCTTTAAGCAGTTTCGACCATGGCTCATGTCATGAGCATGGACCTATCACTGAATGAGAGACCAAGGCCAACTTCAACTGGAGCCCCAACCTGTCTTCAAGGCGATAAAACCCTAAAAGAACCCCAAAATACTATAGTAGTTTCCCTTTCTTCTCCAGTATCCCTATATATTAACCAATATATAACACCAATATACTATAGTAGTAAGCCTACTGTCAACCCTACGCCCCAGACCGCAAACGCCAAATTCTACTGTAAACCGCAAGCCTTAAACCCTGAACTCTAAACCACTATGCCCTTACTTGACCTCAGACCTCAGACCCTTAATCCCAGACCCTGCGGTCCCCCCGGCAGAGCCTGAATCTTGAGCTTTGGCTCGGAGACAGCTTTGGGTGCAGGGGCCACGCGCTCCGGCCAAGCGATCTGCAACAGACCTGATGTCTCGAAAGCTGAGGACAGGCTTGCAGTGGGAGACGGAAAAGCTTGGGAATGCGAATAAGTATCCCTTGAAGATTCAGAAGCCCTAACCTAGATCAGCCCACACTTGAAGAACAGCCGCAGGGCTGTCAGGCCTACTTTGGTGTAGAGTACTCGCGATTGATTTTGGGAAGGCTTCTGTGAACACAGCCCTCCTTACCGATAGAAACAAGTTGCGTGGGGCTTCAGCAGGAGTCTTCTACATCAACTTACCGTAGCCTGTGGTTTCTGACATGCCTTGAGTACAACAATCTAGCATAATCTCGAACCCTCGCCCTTAGCGGCCAAGTTCTTCTACCGTACTGCGCCGCCAAAAAGATTCCGATTGACCTAAATGTCATGTACAACATGTTCTTTTTAAAAAGCGCGGTGGCTTCTCTCAAAACTCTAATAAACATAACCTTTACCTCCAAGGTCCTTCGCGTTTTATGGAAAATCCTATCACTGAAAGCTATGAGTACCTCAGCCGCCAAGGCACTCCAACCTTGAGGGTTTACGCCTACCTCAATCTGATTGAAGCAAACCCTGTACCAGCGAAGACTAAAACTAGGATGCGTGCCCATGAGCTTGTACTGACTAGCCTGAACAGTCTACCCATCAATCCGACAGACCAACCAGGACAAACCATAACAATCTCGAAAATGAACCACACAGGGGCTTCTTACTAGATGGACTGGCCGAGCGACTCTTCGCAGTCGTGTTCAGCTGGAGAGATACAGGCAAGAGCGCATTCCTCTTGCAAACCTTCAAAGAGTCTTTCAATGGAACCCTTGGATCCACTGAAGCAAAATGACCATGGAGTTCCTTTAGGGTTTATATACTGGGCTCTGATGTATTGTTCAGGGCTCCGGTCTACCGTGCAGTCTTTTGTGGGCAAGAGATGCCCAAAGAATTCTTGAGAATATCTTTTAGCTTCCCAAAATAGGGGGGACCCAACATTGACCAACAAACACTACAATCCTCATTGTAAGGATCCCACGAAAGGTGCCCCTGTTTGTTGGCGACCCCCCCTTCTTTACCCTGGGTAGCAGCCATCCGTTCAGGACTAAGAGCTCATCATTTCGAGATCAGTGCTTCGGGTCCAGGAGCCAAATAACATCGGGGGCAACCCAAAGTTAGGGGGGCCTCTTTTTTCAGGGTCCTGGGGATCTATATTGTTGAGGTCCCCGTATTGATGGAAACTATGTACCATGCGCTTCTTCAGGACCTAAGCTGTAATGGCTGTAGCTGTAACGGCAGATTTCCCAATACTTGGTGCCTGTCCTGTGCCCTCTGATAGAATCAACTCTCAGTCGTGTTTTAAAAAGCCGCCATCAACGACTAGGCCTTCAGCGCGGCATCTCCTGGATCCTGAAACAACCATAAACAGTGATGGCTGTCGTACTAGGTGAGCTACTGTATAGTTTACAATCCCAGTATCCCCCTTAATAGTCTAAATTCCCAGTATCCCCCTTGATAACCCCTATATTACTCTCTTGTATGATCCCCCATACAACCCCCTTAAGGGGTTTAGACCTACAGCTCACAACATCTCTCTAATCCAACACCATGCTTGCCCTTCTGTGCCAACAGCCTACTCAGAGTACAGATAGCCCACGTTAGAGGCTCTTGAAACTAGAGCTTCTGCCAGTATGGACCTAAACCCGAAACCTGAAATCCCAAACCGCCAAACGATAATCCCACAAGCCCCTGGACCCCAGAAGCTCTGCAGGTAGGCTTGTTCAAACCCTATAACAACTAACACCCTCAAACCTGACTGCTAGTTCCCTGAACTCCAAATTCTAAATTCTAAAACCTGCGCCCTCGAACCGCCAAGTAATCCTAATCAAACCTATAAGACCCCAACCCTGAACCAAACCCATGAATCCTGAACACTAAACACTTAAGCCCTATAGGCCCCAGTACATCCTTATACCTGGAACCCCGTGGTGAGAGCCCGGCAAAAGGACTTCGTTCCAATCCGCTGCTATGATACCACTGCTTCTGCACCTGTTGCCCATGGAGGTTTCGTGGCTTTTCGCTTGTTGTTGAGATTGAGTGCTTTGAACTCACGAGCTTGGAGGCCTGAGGTTCTTGGGCTTATGGCAGAGGGTTTTCTCTTTTGCCGTTGCCGCGCATGATAAGTGATTAATGCGCGTTGTGGGCTGTCAGTTGCCCAAACGAGGTGCTGATTTGCTTCGGCTTGCTTTTGCAGGGTTGAGGCTGTTGCAGATGGACTATCTTACGTTGGCTTCGAGATGGTACCAGGGGTTCAGCGTAGTGGCCGAGGATTTGGTGATCAAATCTACCCTAAACCCTAAACCGTTTGTTTAATGGGGTATATCATGTCTCGGTCATTGCAGACCCAAAAACGGGCCCAACTACAAAACCAGTACTTGTAGAGCTCTTGCCAAGAGACATGAAACTGTAGCAGCCCCTCTGCGGCTCTCAGAATTCAATGGACAATTCAATTTTTTTGGACCAGGAGGCTCAGCAATTACACCCAAACCCTAAACCCTTAAACCCTAAAACCGACATGCGCCGTAAGATGCCGAGACCCTACCCACGAAGCCCCACACGACTATCCCTAAACCCTCCACCGACTCCTGGGCCTTAAGGTCATGAACAACACCTACCTCAAGCCTTTTGGTAGGGTTTAGGGTCTAGGGTTTAGGGCCCTAAAGTCTACAAATAATGCCTATAGTCCCCCTTAAGTAGATAGAATATGGGATATATGGGGATCTTATTAGAATATACCCAAAGCCATATTCTATGTACTTAAGGGGGACTATACATTTGGGCAGGGGGGATTCCAAGGATATCTCCATCCTCGACCCCTTTGTGTTGGCATCCCTACGCTCTGAAAACACGCTAAGGGTCCACCTTTCCAATACCTAGACCCTCCTCCCACCCTCTTTTAGGGCCTAAGTACCTACTATTAGGGACTATATATCCCCAAGTAAGGGTACAAGGAGGGTCCTGGTACTTGAATACTTGGGATCTTGAAACGCGGAATTATAATACCTTCCCTAAGCATAAGACCCCCCCTACTAGGGCCTACTAATGCATACCTTCAGTAAAAAGCCATTGTATATACATATATCTATGTCCCTCAACATTAGGGGAAACACTTATTGGTAGGGGGTGGGAGGGGACTAGGAAGCATATGATTATTGGGCATTATTAAGGACCCTCAAAGGCCGTTTTGGATGCCTCTGGAGGGCTGCAGTCGGCCTGCACTGGATAAGCACGGAACAAGGGATGATCAGGGATCAGGTGCGGAATGAGGAGCCATTGTGGTTCTGTGGGATAGAGGGATCAGGACTAAATGCTTAGGTTTTTAGGGCTCGGAGGGTTTTGGATTCGCGGTTGGGAATAACTACATAGGCTTTGCGGTGCGCATCTACGAGTTCCACACCCCAAGCCCAGAAAACGGTTTGCTGTTAACATCGCGAAAAAACTGCGAACCCAGAAAAGAATCCCAGGCCCCTCACGGAGCATGCAGGGATGCAGTCGACATGAAAGCCCACGAAATATCTCCAAGGAGGAACATGACATGTTTGTACTCTTAATCTATCATGAATTCTCAGGGCCCTGCCCTCCCTTCTTACAGCTTGCGATACAGGGCCCACAACGCTGTGGTTTCGTACGGGGTCTTCCATAGCTATGTTGAGCCGAGACCCCAGGTGCAACAACCAAAACCGCATTTCACAGGGTCTATGTCGTCACATCGTATACACTTAGGCCCTTAAGTAATTCTATGGGAATTCTTTGGGCCCTAGGTATATACTATATATCTACCCCAAACCCTAAAACCTATATCCTATTCCATATTTGAGCCCTGAGTCGATACTGTACCCTTTGGGTCTCAAGTTCTCGGCCTCGCTCTCGCGCCCAGTGCAGTTCTTGACCTTGCTGCAAGCTACCCCTTCCCCAACCCAAAGGGTCTATGTGTAGCTATATAGGATAATATATAGTTTAAGCAAGTTATAGAGTGTAGGATTTAGGGTTCAGGGTTGAGGGTTTATGATGCTATATAGTGTAGGATTTAGGGTTCAGGGTTGAGGGTTTAGGATGTGGCGTTTAGGGTTTGGGGCAGGTGTATAGTATATATACCTAGGGCCCAAAGAGATTCCCATAAAATTGCCACTTCAGGCCCAAGTTTTTACTATATAGCTGCAAGCTACACCGACCCTCAGTAGTTTTTTGGGGGGCTAGGGTCCCCCTGATTTGCAACACCTCCCTACACACGTGAAGGCAGCTGGTCCTACGGCACCCCAACTACTGCAACCCTGAACCATAAATCCTACTGTACACTATATAGCCTAACCCTAAACCCTAAGCCGTGCTATTATATAGCTTTATTAAATTAGATATTATCCTATATAACTACGCAAGAGCCTCAAATTCTGGGGAATCCTAACTGTAATCTGAGGGCGCGTGCGAAATTGCTGAAGTCGTCCTGCGAGCTGTCGCTCCAAGTGTAGTGCCTTCAACATAAGCTTGGAGGCTAGATGGGACTACAAGACTAAGCTTGGAACCCTATAGCCCTAAAGCCTAAGCTCTATAACCCTTAACCCTGAACCCTATAACCCTAGACCGTTTGGGATTTCCAGGATTCAGGGCTTGGAGTCTCTGGCCTCTCAGGCCTGGGGCTGGGATTAAATGTAGATAACGGAAAAGAAAATGGAAACAACTATAGTATATTGGGTTTATATTGGGATAATGGAAGAGAAATGGAAACTACTATATCGTATATTGGGGTCCGGGGCACGGTTTGGACTCTACGGCCCTCGCGTGTCTGCGCATACCATCAGCAAACATACCCGGGAACACAACCCCAAAAGCTTCTTTCACCGCAAACTCCTGTAAAGGGCGGTAGGGCTGCGCTATGTTGAATGTAACATGGAGGGTTAGGGTACGTGTGCTTTAGCCGACATTACAGCATAGTTGAGGCTTGACCCCTCAGGGACGGGTATCTGGGGGTTTAGGGTAGTATATCGGGATTATATTGGGATAATGGAAAAGAAAATGGCAACTACTGTAGTACCTGGGGTTTAGGGTGTAGAGATCTCCCTTTGGAATCGTCTCGGAATCATCCGCAGACTTGGCGATTCGCCTCTGAATATGCATAATCGGAAGTCTTCTGGAGATTTACGTAGTGAGCGTGCAGCCGCAATATTCTACGGGAGGAGGTCTGTAGATCCATTCAACCCTTGATTTCACATGCGGAAATAAAAGCCCCCAAGCTTCGCCAAATCCGTACACCTTACATCCTAGCCAACTGAAACCGTCAAACCAAACTTTATACAACTACTGTAGGCCGTGAAATCCTATAACACCTAAACCCGAAGCCTCCAGAGCCTACCCCTACACTGCCCCTCCGTGTCATTAGAGCATCAAACAACCCAACCCCACGCCACCAACCCTAAAGCGTAAACTCCCTTAAACAAAAACTGCATGAGAAGCTGTGAGCACTTCAGCAGACTGGGCGCTTGTCTTCATCGATGTCAGTGTAGCCAATCCAAGCCTGCATGGGCATGTCGTTGCTTAACAGATCCACGAACCTGAACGCTTTTCCAAAACCAGGCTCCGCGTTTGGGGTCTTCATGTTGGGTCGGAGATTCTATCGGATTGTATCTTCTTCTCGGGGTTGCACTGGGAAGCTCAAAGGAACAGCTATCATCCGGCAAGTGGCGAAGTTAGCATCCCCAGGATGCGTAGGCCCACCCTCCCTCAAATTACGCGGTTTACGGTTTAGGGTTTGGAACCCCAATAAGGAGGTGTCAGAAAGACCACCGCCCCTTGTAACGAAGCGGGTTGCGCAGAGGTTCCATGTTATCTTTGGGGGAAGGCATTCCTCCATGCTAGCACAGGCTTACATTCCAACGTAGAAGAGTTTTGGGTTCTGCATTCGCAGTGGACTGTAAGGCGTTTTTTACAGTTGACAGTTTAGGAGTAAATGCTTGGACATGAGAATGAGCTGTTGCCAAAACTTTTGCTTAAAGCCTGGCAAGCCCTTGGAGAATGACAACATCCGAACGCCCGGTCAGCTCCATGCAAGAACAAGGAACCAAAAGGATCCTAAGTACCTATATAGGGAATACTGACCTAAACATGATACTACTTCCTCGTATAGAAACCCTATACTTTGCACCATATAGACACTTAGGATCCTGTGGGCAAGGGGCTGGATGAATGCCTCTAACGTGTCTCCTCTGCCCTGTACGCGCTTGAGAGGCAGAAGAACACAACGTTTGCTTTTGCAACCTGAGGCTCTCTTGCTGCTTTGGGGATCTACGCTTGGAGTAAACATTCGATGTGCGGTTTAAGATTGGAAGTCTGGCCATCTGTTCGTAGCGATGGCTGCTCTCACGGCCCTCGTGCTCTGACGGCATACTTGCAGCTATGACCGACATGAAAGCACTTATCGTCCTAATCCGATTCGGACCATTGGTCTGTTTTCCGCAGTGTGCTGCTGCTCTTCTGTACAGAGCAGGTGGACATGTTGCCCAGAAACAACCTGCTGCCACGGCAATCGCCAGGCTACGTGATCCGTCGCAAGCAAACCCTGTGAAAAGATTTTTATGTCCCATTCGGGGTCTCAACATATTGCCTACTTTGAGGTCTGAATTCTCTTATTTACAAGTAAAATTACAGGGCTCTAAGGCCAAACATTGAGGAAGAGCAATTGTCGACTTTGATGGGCTTATTTGGTGGACAACATAATGGCACCAGCTCACATTGTGGCCACTCGTGGAGGTGTACAGTCCCAGCCACTGAAAAAACATGACTACATGACTCAAAGAGCCTAAGTGAGGAATGTCTTTCAAGACAAATCCCCAGCATCATGTAGAGCATCTTTCTTAGCTTGGGTGCACTAGGATTTTCGCCTAGTGCATTGCAGGGGTCTGAAAGCTTGCTGCAAGAATGCTTAAGTTAGGACACCTCTCTCACATTATTGCTACTAAAGCGGTGTAAGATACTGCATCTCTCAATGAAGCCCACGGAAGCAACAAAGGATACAACAAAGTCTGAAAATGGTCATTATGAAATACACTCAAAACGGTCGCAGATGCCCTTCATGGAGGACTTAGCCGAACAAGGAAGAGGTCCAGCGTCCGGATGGAATCCCGACGCATGTGTTGCTTCAGGTTATGTTAGCATATGCAGTAATGCCGGTGGTGGCAGCAACAGGAACAAGAACACCACAAGTAACGCGGCTGATCGGAATTGCCCATGTCTCAAAGATAGTGTCCCTCAATAATGGTAAGGCATGTCCTTTGCTTACAGGACTCGAAAAAAGAACGCTGAGAGTCCTAAGATGTTCAAAGGCCTGAGCACCACCCTGTAAATTCCCAAAAGAACATGCAGGGCCGTTACCCCAAAATAATGGATATATATATATATACATATATAACCCTAAACCCTAAACCCTAAAGTATCACGGGTATTTGGGAAGTCCGGGTAGACCCCCACACCGCGGGAACGGCACAAGCCCCAACATGCAGATGGCGCGGCGGTTCTCCGCAAGCGACTGCCACCTGGACTTCTGCCTGAGGGTTCGGGTTTAGGGTTCAGGGCTTAGGGTTTAGGGTTTAGGGTTTAGGGCTTAGGGTTTAGGGCTTAGGGTCTAGGATCCTATTATAGAGAAAGGGGTTAGGGCTTAAGGTTTAGGGTTTAAACCCTAAACCCTAGCTGATTGGTTGCTAACAATTTTGAAGGGGCTCTGAGTTTGGGATGTAATAGTTTCCCTAAATTACTGTTCCCAAAATGGGGGAAATGTATATAGGGACCCGTATTATAATGGGAACCCAAATATAGGACCCCATATTATAGGGAATTTAGACCAATACCCATGTAGAGGCTTAGGATGAGGGCTCCGAGTTGAGGGATGATATTTTGTTGGATTGAAGCTTTAGCTAAATCATCTAGGGATTAGGGATTACATAGGGGCCATATAGGGGTTAT
>CAJNIZ010002725.1:26938-39673 GCA_905231905.1 Symbiodinium pilosum
CGGGGGGGGGGGGGGGGTCGGCATTCTTTATTGACATGTCTACATTGCCCATGTGAGGCTTCTGATGTTCACCGCGTTCATGCGCGCATGGTTAGCGCGAGGTTTAGGCCTGACTCGGGGTTGGCAGCGCAGGGTGAACAAACTACTTATCGCCAACAGTAGTTCACTCACTAGTGGAGCCCCTAAACCATCTGAAGCCCCTGAAGCCGGCTAAGCCGAAATCCTACACCCTACAGGTTGAAACCCTGAATCCTCTCGTGCAAGCCTAGACCCCCAAAGTAAGTAGAACAATGGCCTTTTAGACCAGGATTAAAGGTTTTTTGGGCCAGTGCTTTACCTACTCTAGGGTGTGGGGCCACTGTTCTACTTGCTTTTTTGGTCCAGGTAGGGATTCTCCAGGTTGTTTGCCTACTGATGAGCCTTAGGCTTTCAACATCCCACATTTGACCATCAGAAAGGCAGGAACATTAGGCCTGCAGAGGCTTCCAGCAGTGCAAAGAGATGAGTACAGTGGGGTTAGGGGTTAGGGTTTCGGGTTTAGGATTTAGGGTTTGAGGTTTTGGGTTCTTCACTGAGTGAACTCCTGGGTTTTCCGAATCGCCTCAGCCCCACAACCCTAAACCCAAAAGCCTTTAACACTAAAAACGCAAACTCTAACTCTTCAACCCCACACTTCAGCCATAAACCCTAAACCCTACATAACCCCCCATGTAACACTTATATATTGCCCGTAAATCCCCCTTCTAACCCTTCAACCCAATGCTTTGGCCCTAAATCGCGTGTGCTACCCTCAAGCTAGCTCTGCCCTAAAAATCCTACACCCTAAACCGCCCTAAACCCTAGGACCTATCCTCAAGCTGCTCTTCTGCAGTCTCGTTCGCTTCTGACAGAGCTGTCTCCATGGCTTCAAGCAGCTAGGTTACAGGGTTTAGGGCGGTTTAGGGTGTAGGATTTTTAGGGCAGAGCTAGCTTGAGGGTAGCAAGCGGGATAGATGCAACATGTCCAGGAATTGCCTGGTAATTAGATATGGGACTGCATGAAGATTTTTCAAGGGCCTTGGGTGCATGCGTACATGCGTCATGATTTCCTGTGATCGTTTCTTTTGAATGGAGCCTTGCTGTGAAACGGCTGAATTCCTGTGAACAGTGGCGCGCTAGGCCGTGTCCCTTCGCATGACCTCTGGACTCAAGTTCTGGTATGTTCCTAAGTACGTCCTCTATGTTCTGTTCTACATGTATATATATATATTCATATGCGTATATATATATATATCCCACAGTAGGTCCCCCCGCAACCTATTTAAGTCCGTAGCTCATGTGAGCTATAGTCTAAACTCCTAGTATCCCCCTTGATAACCCCCATAGTAGTCCCCTATATAGTCCCCTTCATAAGCCCCTTCAAGGAGCTTAGGCCCTAAACCCTAAACCCTATGTAACACCCTTTAAAGGCGTTAAAACCCTAAAAGCTCATATGAACATGTCTCACATGGCAAGGGCTCCTAGGGTCAGCATTAAACAAGACAAGTTAAGTATCTACATGGTACAATCTGTAGGCCTTCTAGGGGTACTATAAGGGCTACGTATATGGGGGTAATGTAGGGGCTCTATAAACTTTAGCACCTTAAGCACCTATATGGCATAAATTTTTGTTTCTATACTAAGAACTATTAGTACGGTTTAGGGTTTAGGGTATAGGGTTTAGGGTATAGGTACTTAGGATCCTTGAGAGAAAGCAAGGAATCCTAGAGCCCCCCCAAACTAAAAACTTTGATACCTTCCGCAAATCCTAAATTGTCAGCCCTTAGCTCTACCTAAAACCCTGAAAAGTATGTAGGAATAATTGCCTTTCTGGCTATTTTTAGGTTGTTTGGGGCCACTATTTTACCTACTTTTTGGACTTCAGGTACAATCCTGAGCCCTAAAAATCCTAAATCCGCCGTCATTGCAGAGGAAGTTCCGGGCCTTGAGTCCATGTGCCAGGTTGTGAACGAAGCCTCAAGAAGCAGCTGGGTGACAAAGGTTCTTGTCTACGGGGCAGTTCCTCCCGCATCCAGCTTGAAGGTTTTGGATGAAGAAAGGTTTTAGGTTGGGTACTGCGCCCACCCAGCAACAGTCTATATTAGGGGTCCTATTACGGGCTATATACCCATATTCTACTTATTATCCAAGTGTTACTGAGGGGGGGGTGCAGTACCCAAGTTTTTGGGTTTCGGTGATTGCGGTTTGGATTTAGCATGTCTTCATGGGTCTAGGAATTCGGCTGCAGGAGTACGGGCTTGTATCTTGGGATGTGACGTAAGGTGTATAAGGACTTGTGGCCAAGGATGGAGGCTTGGATTTAGATTACGGATGTCAGAAATAGTGTTACCCTAAGGCTCCATGTAGGTACTATTTATAGGGTTTGGGGCCCAATGTAGGTATTATCTATAGGGTTAGAGCCCCAGGGTTAAGGTTAAGCCTCAGGGTCTAAGCACCTCATAATCAACGATACTTCCCTAAAACTGATACTACAAGTAATTATTAAGACCATCATATCGCCAGGGACCACATCATCGGGTCCCATACTTACTTGGACCTTATTTATGCCCTGTTGCTTGTCTAGGACGCCTCACTTTACGCCTAGTATCGCTCATATGCAAAACAAGGCGCCGCACAAAAGGGTAGATTAGAAGGGTCTAGGTAGGGTCGGGGCATGAACCGAAAGGAACAGCACATTCTGGAAGACTGAGCAGGTAAATCTTTCACGCCAGAACCATGGGGGCTTTGGATACAGGCTTTTAATGTTGAGCGCTCTGAGGATGATAGGCACAAGGTTTTCAGGATTCATGGCTTAGGGTGTAGGTGGGGGGGGGTTTACTTACTGGGTCGCTGTTAAGGACCTCAGTTAAGTTACCAAAATAAGGAAAGCCCATTATGTACTCTATACACACCACCATGGTAGCTTAAGTTAAGTTCCTCACTAACAACACAGTTTATGCGTTTAAGGGCTCGGGGTTAGGTCTGTATTGGTTTGTCTTATGAGGACACACTTTAAGAGAGTGCTGGCAAGCCTGGTACTTCCTCTTCATCCCAAAGGATCCTAAGTACCTATATGAGCTATAGTCTAAACTCCTTGAAAGGGGTACATAAGGGATTAGAGGGCTATCAAGGGCTATACTAGGAGTTTAGACCGTAGCTCATATGGTACAAGGTAGGGCTTCTATACTAGGAATTCGCAATATGGTTTAGGTCAGTATTCCCTATAAAGGTACTTAGGACCCGTTGGGTTTTGGCTAACCCCAAGTCCTACGAAGCAAGCTAAGAACCACTCCCTGAAAAAACGCAGCTGGACAACCGGTCGAGGTCGAGGAAGGGTTGCTTGAAGGATGGCCACAACACAATCCGAACAGGGTTTAGGGTTTAGGGTTTAGGCTTCCATACTCTCCCCTTTGTCTCCTCCTGAAATTCTTGCACCATTTGCATAGCCGGATGTCTGTAAATCCCGCTCCTCGGCGCTTAGTAGGAAGGGTTTTTAGTAAGCTTCAGCCGCTTTATTGGAGCGTAGCCGGTTCAAGTGTGGCTTAGGGGCAAGAGACGGTGTCATTTGGTAAAGCAGGTATCACAGAATGTTATGATGGAAGGAAAGACATTCGGACTCTTTCTTCTAGTATAGCCCTTGCAATAGCTCATGACAGAATAACAAAGTTTTGATGAAAGTTCCCGGGCTCACCCCCCAACGTGAAACAAGCCTATACACGGAAACCTAAACCATTCTAAGCCCCAAACTCAAAACACCAGCAATCAACCCCAAAATACTATAGTCAAACTCAAGCCCCAAGCCCTCAACCCCAAAATAGTATAGTCCAACTCAAGCCCCCAGCGCTTAACCCCAAAATACTTGCCCGGAATAATGAGTCCTAAGCCCGTACGATTTAGCTCGGCAGCTGTTCTCCACCCGCGAGTGTATGGACACCTCAGATCCGCTTCAGCATTTCAAGACCACAGGGTTATGGGCTTAGGGTTTGTGGACCTTTAGTGAGGGTACCTCCATCAACTTGGAGAATTGCATATTTGCGGCCTGTGAGGCTACAGTAGGATTGAATGGGTTGGGGATTTCAGCCGATACAGTGTGGGACCCAAGGATGCGATGGAGTCTAGACCCCAGCTTTAAGGGTTTAGGGTTAAGGGTTTAGGGTATAGGGTTTAGGGTTTAGGGTAAAGCCCTCCTACCCTAAACTGTGAACAGTCAAAGACCCCTGCCAAGCAATGCGTCAAGCCGTACAAGAAGGAAAAGAACCCATCAACGGGAGAAGCTACTGCACCTTCAAGCCTCAAGCCCATAAACACACTGCACAAGCTGAACCCCCAAAATATGCAGAATCATGTCCTTTTTGGCTATGTTTAGGGGCTTTGGGCCATTATTGTACCCATCTGGGTGGCTTAGGTGAGCATAACCCAGCGAAGACACGAGATGCGAACTCTGCTCCCTGCAGGTCACTTCAGCTTCCGCCCAAGTCTTCATATCCTGGGCAGTTTAGGGTTTAGGGTCAGGGTGATTTAGGATTTGGTTTGGGTTTTTTAGGATTTAGGATTTAGGGCTTAGGGTTTATGGTTAGGATTTAGGATTTTGTTTGGGCTTTTTAGGATTTAGGGGTTCAGGTCTAGGGATCATCCTGCTTGTGTGTGGGTTGAAGGGTTGAAGGGTTGTGGTGGGGTACAAAAAGAGATCGCACGCTCACCATGAATTATAAACGCCATGGAAAAGAGCAAATAATTTTGAACAAATGCAAACATAATATAGGTTAAACCATAGGGAAATGACCCCTGATGTGCAAACTCTGCAAGTGAAGAACATGTAAAGTTTGTGGTGTCAACAAGAGCATCTTCCGCCAAGGTTCCATAGCCCTTGTTTTCAGAGATGCTTGATTTCAACAGTTCGTGTGTGCAGGCTTGGCTTGGAACTCGCGAGGGGCACAATATAGCCGGTGCTACATCCAGGATGGGAAACAATCGCCACAGTTTGAACATGAATCCAACTGTGGAATGTCAGGTCCCTGCGGCACCACCTCAGCCTAAACCCTATAAACCCCTGAACCCCAAAGGTAATTGTATCCTGATCCTTAGACCCTGTTGTTGGTTCAGCTCTTATGCAATTTGTTGAGGGTTAAGGGTTTAGGGTTGCGGAGGTCATCTAGATGTTCGATGTTTGCACCGTGTATTATCATGCCTCTTCAGAATGGCTCGTTTACAGGGGGGTACCATCAATACAATCAAGCCTGAAGGCCAGGCGGTGGTCTGCGGTCTACACCCTTTATGAGCCTTCCTCCCAAAATGTCACAAACCTAGGCCAAATTGGGCAAGAATAAGAGTATATCACACACAGCGTGCAACCCCGCTATGAAGACTCCCAACAGGAGCCCCTGAAGATTGAAGCCTCTCCCAATCTGAGTAGAGAATCGAGGAAGAACTTGTAGCAGAACGCGTCGAACTGGGACCACCCAGGCAAACAGGCGCCTTCGGGGGTGAAGTGCTTCAGGGCCCTACAGGGTTTAGGGTTTGGGCTTCTGCTATTTCACCTCGAGAAACGCAACTAGAGCCACAAAATTGTTCCATGCACTGTAATTCTTAAGTAATTTCTAGGTCGGAGGGTCGTTGGCCATCCCACATGAAGCTGTGCAGAAATTGCAATCTCCGTGCCTGCAAATCATCTGTAACTACCGAATTCACAGCACTGCTTTGGAGGGCTGGAATATGACAGATGTAGGTATATGATGCTGCCATGCTTCCAGTCTGCATGGTGGATCCAAGGAGGATCCGAGATTGTTCCGGGGTTGGTTGGCTTTTCCCTAAGGGTCCAAGGACCCAAATATTAGGGTTTTAGGGCCCAAATAGGATTGGCATTACAGTATTTGGGCCCTAAAACCCTAATATTTGGGTCCTTGGACCCTTAGGGTTTTCACTTGATGCGAAAATGGTTCGAACTAAAGCCGTGGGTCCAATGGGTGATCCGAGAGGCAGGCTTCTACAAGAGCTCGATTAAGAGCAAGACTTGTTTGAACATGAGAATGTCGTGTTACATGTTACAGGTCACACATTGTGTATATCCGCGAACTGCAGCACGCTGAGGGCTGTAGTTCTGCGAATTGAGAAGCGAAAGTGCCGAACTAATCTGGTAGAAAATGCATCTGCAAAATGCAGGAAGTTCTTCAAGATGAAATCTGCGCATGTCATTCTGGATCATGTCACTGCCCGACAGGTGTGTAGCTATGGTCAACGTGAAACCCCGTGCCAGCACCGTACTCACAAGCTGCCCTTGCCTCAACCGTCTCCTCGCCAGAAGTGGTTTGTTTCATCTTAGTCTTAAGCATTCTACTTTCCTATCAACTCAAGATCCAAGAAAAGCCCTGCACACCAAAAATGCCCCAGGCGTAAAATTGCAGTAGTGCAAGCCTTAGGAAAGTAAAACTTCCCTGATATACCAGATTTTGGGGTCCAAGGTCGTAAGCTGAAAACTATTTGGTGCTCTTACTGGCGCTTTACAAACCCTATTTCTTCCCTTAAATCGCTACTACCCGTATTCATCCCCCACCCTAAGCCTTAAAACCCTTAGAGCACTGTTAGCACTAGCAAGGAAGGTGGGTTGGGTACTGGGCAACCACCCCACCTCCATCGTAGATTTGCGAGATGGCCTGGAGGGCGTGAAGCTTGTGAGCATTATGTAGAGGTCTATGACATGGGGTTTACGGTTTAGAGCGCCTAGGCATAACTCCTTCCCATTCAGAGTAAGGTGTAGTGTTTTTTTTGTTTTCGGTGCTCTCAGTAGTATGTATGTACACCTTCCTTCATCGCGCAGGGCAGGTAATATTTGTCGACTAGAGCCCTTGGGATTATAAGGTCCAGGGTCGAGGGACAATCACCCCTCCCCGTTTAAACTACGTCCCTCATGACGAGTCATGGTAACAAGGATGTCCACTATGGGCTATTAGACCTTAAGGGTACCTTAATCTACCCTTAACAAGGTCCTAATAGGGAATTTTAGGGTCTGATAGCCCATAGTGGGTTGCCAGGAGGTTCAACTGCGAGGGAAAGGAGGCGAAGAGGAGCTTGGCTTTACGCAAGAGGAAATCCAAGTAAGGGAATTTCAAGGATGGGGCCCAACTTGTTGATGAGATTACCACTAAGGCTTTGCTTGAATGGCTCAGATGATGCAAGGGAATGCTTGTTTGAGGAGATCGGGCTTGTTGCTGGGTGGAAGCGATGTATCGGAATGATGCTTGGCGGGGTGAACTGGTTCAATCCGGTTGCTACATTAGGTCAAAGGGCAGCAACGGCCACAAGTACGGTCAAGCTTGCTCGCCGTTTGAAACGGGCCTGGCGTTCTCAAATTGACCTCGAAAACAGTCCCAGCAAATTCAGTTGCTCAATGATCCCTACAGTAAGTCGGGACATCCCCAATGACGACGTCTGGGGCTTGGACGTGTGGTCAGAAGTTCTAGACTTAGCTTACTGGCTCTTACTGGGGAAAATGGATATACAATTATACAATCCCTTTATAATCCCTACATAACGTATACCCTTATTCCCTACTAAGAACCAGTTAAGTTAGGGTTTAAGCCCCAACCTCCCTGTAGCTTTCTGCTCTGATTGCCTCTGGTGTGAAGGTTGCAGCAACCATGGCTCCAGCATCCAGGCCATTGCCACACCAGTGGTGGAAGTCCTGCATACCAGGATGGGCTATTAGACCTTAAAGGTCCCTTAATCTACCCTTATTAGGGTCCTAATAGGAGATTGTAGGGACTAATAGCCCATAGTGGTACGTTTGTTGGGTAGTTTGGGATCTTTCGTAGCATAAGGAATATGCAGCGCTTAGGGACGTCTAGCGGCACATGCTTTTAGGGTCTGGGGCTTGGGATGTACAACATCTAAGAATCCGCATGGAAACTGAAAGTGGCGCATTTTGCCAGAAGCCAGTGCGCATGCGGCTCCATGGAGGTTCGCTTCTTGTTCGAGGGAGCGCAGCATTTTGGGCGTCGGATCTAAAGGGAAATTCCCTGAGGATTGGTGGGCTTAGGATGCTGAATCTAAAGTTTAGGTAAGGTGGACCCTGCACCCCGTAATGGTGGTACAATAGGAATATAAGAGGGCCCTTGTATAATTACCGTTATCCCATGTAGTCACTATTACTGGGTGACGGGTCCACCTACAGTTTAGGCAATGAGGACTTGGGACGTGGGACTGTTGATTCACGGCTGGGGTCTACGAGCCTGGGGCGTACGATCTCATCTCTCCTACCCCTATATGCCTTGAACGCGAAACCTGACAAAAATCCAAAAACCTGAACCCTAAACCCTGAACCCTAAACTCTAAACCCCTGAACCCTAAACCCCTAAACCCTAAACTCCTAAACCCTAAACCCTGAAAGCCTATTCCAAGGACACCAACAAAAGCGGCCTCGGCTCTCTTCAAGCAGCTCCCCGCGCCGCTGCCCGCGTCCAGGTGCTCCTGGCTCTAGTTTTGCCCTGAACTCCCAACAAAAACCAATGAAAGGATAAAACATACCCAAACCCCAAAAGTAGGTAAAATAATAGCCCAAAACCCCTTAAAATAGCCCAAGGCAATTATTCTACATACTTTTGGGGTTCAGGTATATGGTAGTTTCCCCAAATAAGGGGACCCCCAATATACACCCCAAAATACTATAGTCCTCCTTATAGGGACCCCCAAAAGGGTACTCCTAATTTTAGGAAAGGTTATCTGGATCCCAAAAGTATTTAAAAATAGTAGCCACGCAGCCGCTGAACATAGCCCTAAAGGCCATGATTCTAGATACTTTTGGGGTTGAGGTAGACTTTAGCTAGCGCCCAATGTAACAGCCGCATGGTTACGATCTTCGAGAGATCTTCGCGAGCACTGCGAAAGGTCTACGTCTACGATAGAATAAGCTAGGACCTGCAGTGTAGGAAGTACCATTCAGGTGGTAGGGACTGGGGTAGGCAGAACACCTTCAAACCCTAAACCCTAAACCCTAAACCGCATTAGAATTTGGGATGTAGGATTTGTAAGGTTCAGGGCCTGGCTTTCGCGACTGAGTTGCGGGGTTTAAGACTTACCACTATGGGCTATTAGACCTTAAGGGTACCTTAATCTACCCTTAACAAGGTCCTAATAGGGAATTTTAGGGTCTAATAGCCCATAGTGGTATGAGGTTCAGTGATCGAGCGTCGGTTTAGGTTGTTTGGGGATTGGAGCAAGGTTGAAGGTATGGGTGTCCAGGTTGAAGGTTAAGGGCTTTAGGGCTTAAGGGTTAAGGGTTTAGGGTAAGGGTTCAGGGTTCAAGGATTTAGGAACTAATTCCCAAACCCAATTTTTGTGGCTCATAACCAGACCTAAACAACATTCTAGACGAGGGGTGCTGTAGATAATGCAAGGTTTTGTGGATTAACAACGTGTCTCTGCAAGAGTTACATGAGTCTCAATACAAATCGAAGTGCTGCAAAGCCTCACCCAGCAGCAGAGGCCATGCATGTTGGCCTTTGACACATCCTGAATATTTTCAGGTTCCCGGTAATCTGCTTGCTCCAAACTTATTGTCTTCCTGTGCGGCGTGAATATCAAAGGCTTTGCGCAAGTGAAACTTGTTCAATCAACATCAAACTCTCCGGCACCTCGAGAAGGTTGCAAGTCAATGATGCGAGCCCACTGCCGGGCAGCTGTTGGAACAGCATCAGGCTTTCCAACCACGGCCCAGCAGTCAGGCTTGGCAATCAATAAAACCTCGGACATTTGCAAGGCGTCTGCATTGCGAAAATGTACAGTCTCCCACCAAATGCCATCAAGCCAACCAGCAGTATACGCCAGTGGCAGTCTCGAAAGCTCAGGTGGTAGATCATCTAGCACATGGGCAGCCACAACCTTCCTTGCCAACCCCATCCACGCAATCGTAGCTCTTGGCCCGCGATAATCCTGCAGGTGCATTGAGAGCTCCGTATCTCGGAGAGCAAACAGCTCTCTGGCAGCAGCTCGAACGTAAGCTTCATGCGGCCCTTTAAGGTACAAAGACTGGTTGGGCCACCACATGTTGTTTTCGTGACCGCCAACGATGTCAGGAGGGTCAGTAACAATGTGCAGACAGGGGAACTGCTGCTGAATGCGTTCGACTATGCTGGACGGCTGATGCGCAAACCTCTGAAAGCACAGCGCGGTCATCCTAAACCTGCACAGCGGTAGCACACTCTGCTCCAGCAAAACTTTGGACTCCCGGTACACGCTCAAAAGCAGGTCTCCGCAACAATCGCCGCCAAGGCATTCCCAAATCAGGCGTCCTACGCACGGCGGTGGCTGCCTGGCAAATCTCTGAAACCAACCTGTCACGAGGCCCACTAGTTTCAGCCTCTGTTGGAGCTGCTTTCGTTGAAGACGACAGAACTGTGATCCCATGCAGGAAGGCAACCACCACTGTTGGTGAAGCTGAAGGATGCTGACTGAAGCACACATTCTGACACCTCTTCCATGGCCCAGCTTGAAAAGCTGTCGCAAGGCATGAAAGCCAGAGTCGGGATCACTCGCCACTATCCTCACATGCGGATCAGAGTAACTGTCCATAGCCTGCCCTAAGGTGTGGCCCAGACGTCTTTGCAAAGTCTTATCTCGGGGATCCTGGACTCTCCAGCTGCAAAATGGAGTCTTTTCGTGCAGAACAATCTTCACAAACACCGTTTGTCCCTTGAGCTTCTTGATCAGCTTCAGCAGCAGATAGTTCTTTTTTCGGTCAAAGCCTGCTGGAAAAGCAACCGTGTACACCAGGGAGCGGAGCCTATGGCACGGCATCAAAGCGGCCTCCTACATGTAACACTGTCCTCATTCAAGACCTCCAGTCTCAGAATGAACCAAGACACCTGCAACAGGCAAGAAAGCTCACAAAGCCTTTCAGGTCTCCACCTGACAACAATCAACAATATATAAAACTAACTAACGTCGAGGGCTTGGACTAGCACACTCACAAGGCTTTTAGAAAACAGCACAGCAAACTAGGGGCGCCGCCTGGGTTTCAAAAGATGTGCTGTCCTCACTTGTCCCTGACTCTTTCCGAGTAGGATACCGCAACCAGGTTTGCAGAACACCAGCAAATCGATTGCTGAAGCAGTGCAGTAAAGGAAGGCCCAAACATGGACTTGGGTTGCAGCTGAAACATTGAAATTGACTCCTGACCAGGATCAGCAGTCTTTTTCGCTGGTAGCTCCTAGTGACCTCAACTGTCGATAAGCAAGAACAAACAAGCCTTTAACGCAATCAGGGCCAGTAATGGCGAACATAACGACTAAGAACCAAACTGGAATCTGAAGAAACACTGATACCATCTCTGCATAACCCCTACATCAGATGTCGCCACTACGCCCCCGTGGGCTCAGGACCCAATCCTCTCCGAGCACATCGCGGAACTGAGTCCTGCATTCCATGCACTTCAGGGAAGAGAACCAGCCGGCAGTGTTGAGGTGGTTCTCAAAACAGGCGGCCCCTAGAGACCCCAAGGGAAATCTATAGGGATTCTGAGGGGCAGGCATTGTGCGGGAGGTCATAGGAGGAGCGTTTGGAAAAGCTTCCACTTTGATCTGAGGCTGGATGTTGCTCCCTGTACACTACGACGGGAAACACATTCAGGCACGTGCAAACCTTGGCAGAAGCTATCTTGAATTGACAGCCGGCAAGCTTTGCTTCCGGTTAGGGTTTAGGGTTTAGGGTTGAACCCAGACCCAGCCCATCATACCAACCACGATGGCAGAAGTCTCATTTGCAGTTTTCCGGGAGCGGCCCATTACAGTGAGAAGATTTAGCGACAAGCTCCCAGGTAACGTCCTGTATACCTCAAGTGGACCCCTCCACAGAGTAGTAGTGACTATAGCGGATACTAGGGATTATATCAAGGTCCTCTTACATTCCTATTATACCACTATTGTGGGGGGGTGATCCTAATACCTCAGGACAAGCCTTTGGCCAGTGGGTGGTAGGAATCACTATGGCATCGCCACAGGAGCATGCGATCCTTGCCTACACTTCACACCCATAAATCCTAAACCTTACTGAATGTCCTCTGAACCGCACTCGCTAGCAGAGTAGGAGGAGGTCCCGGGTCCTGTTGAACTCCGGGAAGTTCTGGCACACCTGTCATCCCAAGACGCATTGGCGTTTCCCGAGGATGCAGGAAGCTCCCAAAACCATAGAACTATGTTGACGTCCCCGTCAAGGGTCACATGGGGACTATTCCGAAAAAGTCACATGGAAATCTTGGGAGCACGTTTGTTTCATATCCAACACCCAAGCCGATGCAGCGCTATTTCGGGAAGCTTGCCGTGGCTGGCCCTCCATCTAGCAGCTCTAAAGATTGGAGCGCCGGACTTTTCCACGTGGACGTCCTAAAGAATCCGCTCTGCTGTTTCCAAACGGATGACTTGCGACACCTCCCTGGGATCTATTGCAGACATGCAAATGTTGGTTCATTGTTGGTTCCAAGAAATTTTCACCCTGCATCACCATTACGCGGATCATCCACTTACGATTCGCATGTAATGCCAAAGACTAGAAATGCTACTCTATACAAGCTGACCGCTTGTTTGAAGCGCTGTTGAGGGTCAAGAATTCCGCGGGCTTTCCATCATCACCCAAGTTGACGTACATTCCCAACACCCCAACACCCAAAACTATGAAACCATGGAAGCTCGCTTCTGAAAGCTCTTCGAGCATATATGGTCACGCCCCGGC
>CAJNIZ010002725.1:39773-65895 GCA_905231905.1 Symbiodinium pilosum
ACGCAGAGCGCAGGACCATATATGCCCACACAGTAATGGGCTATTTCTCACATGTATAATCCGCTTCAACCAAAAATAGCTACCTAGAGCGAACCACCCTCGAACCCTGCCTAAATCTCCCTATACACGCCCCCTCACCCTAAACCCTAAGCCCTTTAAATTTCAGACCTTTCCCAGCACGGGTTTCCTCTTCGACATTTTTCTCGCAGCGCAGGTTCTCGTTGAAGGAACCCCAAAACTAGATTGTTAAGATCCTGTTCCACACACGGAAGCATTACAATCCCCATTGAATGGAATCCTGAAACCAGGGTCCTTCAACCCCAAACCCTAAACCCTGTAAACCCCCCAACCCTAAAAAAACCCTGAACCCCAAACCCTACACCCTAAACCCCGAACCCTTTTAAACCCTAAACCTCAAGCCCTAAACCCTCTAAACCCTAGGATTGAGGATTTAGGGGTCAGACTCTCACATTCCGCAGCCTTTGCAGTGATGATGCAGCCATCTCCTATACAGAGACCATACACAAAGGTTCACAGAAAGTGCTTAGCCAACCCTGGGTTGAGGCCCCCGAGGTTGAACAACTTGCTTGTGATGCATAGGGAATACAGGAAGTTGATCCTTATATCTATACCTATATGTGTGTATATATATATGTGTATATATGGGATATATGTATATACATATGTATATATATATAATGTCCCTTATTGCCTACTAGCCATCAGTAAGAAAACTGCTGGAAGACTTGATGGCTTTCACCGTCGCCCTTTTTCTTTGGAAGGCATGTACTCTTGTAATCTCTTGTACTTGTATCACACGTAAGCTCGCAAAAGCAGAAAAAGAACTTGCCCTGAACCGGGTAGGAAGCCTCTACATATGCGCAGAAAGGAACAAACAAAGCCATTAGGTACATAGCAGGTTTTGCTAAAGGCTCTGTCGCACATCCACGCAACAATCGTTCGTTGAATTGAGGTGAATGACGGAGGGTCCGTGGGGACTTTTCTGATGTTTGCCTGCGAAACTTGAGCCCTAAGCCGAAATCCTAGAAATCTTAGACTACTCTGAGAGGCAAGTTGTCTTCGTAAGAAATACTACGCCTGAAGCCCGCACGTGAATTCAGGATTTAGGGCCCCATCGGCCCCCAAAACCACCAAACAAACCTGTGCTGAGCAATTTTTATGGTAATCCTCATATCTCCCCAACGATCCGTCAAGCTGACCCCATTTTGAAGCATAGCATACCCTAGACCCTTCAACAGAATTCTCACCCCATGCTTACTGATTCTAAGCGGTCAATCTGGGATTCTTATAAGGGGGGTTCAGGATTAGTAGGGAATATGGCAATTATGTACTTATGCATAGGGATTCTATGTACCCTAAACCCTAAACCCTAAACCAAGGGGGTTATAGTCCCATATTCCCGACTAAGAACCAGTAAGCAAAAGCCTTTACAATCCAGGATGGTACCGACTACCGTCCCTAAACCCTATACGTTTAGGGGTTTAGGGATTTAGGGTTTAGGGGTTTAGGGTTCGAAAAACACCAATGATGAAGGGTGCGCCCACTCCTCGAGCACCCGGGAGGACCAGCGCCAACGCCAAAAAGCGAGCCATGATCTCAAGTTGGTTTAGGACTTGGGCGTCTGGTGAGAACGGAAAATCCAACTATTTAGACCAAACCTTTGGTACTTGCAGATTTTTCGAGCGCAGAGTAGGCATTATTGAAAGACTTTGGCTGACTTTAGAGCTTGAGGGTAGGGGTCTAGGAGTTATTTGAAGTTCAGGGGGTTCAGGTGAAGTCTTACAGCTGCAGGTTTCGAATGAGCGGTTGATAATGAGGGGCAGGGTTTGGGATCTAGCGGTTGCAGAGATTTCTTGTACGAGTGGTTGTGAAGGTTTGCGTGGACAATGCACACAGTGAGGTTCCAACTCTACCTGCCAGTAAGATATAATGGGGGCCGTCCTGCATATGTGGAAGCACACTTTTGCGCTTCCAGGTCTACAGAACCAGCTGCAGCATGGTACTCGTCGAGTAAGATAACCGGCTGCATACAAGCTTGCATCAAAAAATCTTACCCCAAACTCGTAGACTTCTCTTTGTAAGGGGACCTTGTTGCGACATATGTGCCCGTAGGACAGTGCTTGCCCTGTGGGACTCATTGGTGCTTACTACTTTGCTCTTGTATGGCCAACAGGTAGACCCTTAAACTCGGCTTACTCGCACTCAATTGCACAAACGGTCAACGCCAAAAAAGGGGCATGCAAGCCCCGGAAACTTCTTCGCTAGGACATTTTGCTTACTCAGAAACAGCGCAGGGACATTTGATCCCCAACCCTTACCGAAGCCTGAAACACTAGCCCAAACGTTAAACCCTGGACCCTACGCCGCAGCCCTGTGCCCAACCCTGAAGCCTAAACCCTAACCCTGTAGGCCCAAAACTTTACCCTGTAGTCACCTTCGACCGAAAATAATTCTATATGGTTACACTATAATAAAAGTTAAAAGTATTTCCAAAGGAAACTACAGTCCTGAAACCGAAATCTACTGGGCAGTTGAGTCTGTTAAAAAGGCCTGCCTGTACAGCTTCTGGTCACGGACTCGCTGTGAGACTGTCGGAGCCCATACAATCGCATGCACGGCAAAGGCTTTTGGCTTTCAAGGCAGACTGTTTTTTGGGCACGTCTCGTGTGTTTCGACGCCAACACCGTTTGCTACAACTGCCTCTCCAAAATGAGGCTTACACAGCAATCCCAAGGTAAATCTGAGCAGCACTTCTGACCCTAAATCGAACTCCAAAACCTGAATTTGAAGTTGAACTAAAACACTTGAACTTTGCTGCCCAAAAACCCTCATCCCTCTTTTCAAAGCGCAGCAGAAGGGTTTGTGTTTGTGGCAGCAGCGCGCGAGAACCATGTAGGCACCTGGGCTGAGGTTGCACAGCGTTTCAATGTTGAGAACAAGGTTTAGCCGTGATTGCATTTAACCACTTTTCAAACAAGTATACCAGGACCCTCCTTGTACCCTTAATTGGGGATATATGGTCCCTAATAGTAGGTACTTAGGCCCGAATAGAGGGGTAGGAGGAGGGTCTAGGTACCTAGCAATGCATTCAAAGGCTACAGCTCCTAAGCTTTTAGCAAAGGGAGTCGCAGGCATGCTAGGGCTTAGAGGCTTTAAGAAAAAAAGAATTATGTCGTGTATGGCTGGAGGTCATGCATAATAATCCGTGCAGGACACTCCTCAGGTGGCCCAACATGTTTATAATGGTGTCCGCGGGTAGTGCACAGCATGCATTGAATGCGTTGGTTGCAGAACGGCACTAGAAGATCTTAATTCAGATCCTTTTGCTGGACCCCAAGGGCATAATGAACTCAGGGCAACATCCGAAGCCCTAAACCCTGAACCCCCAAGTGTTGGAGTTTGAGATTAGGGTCTGGACTTTGAAGTCAACTTCCCGATGCAGGTCGCGCTTGATGGGCGCTTAACTTCTCCAAATTAGGGCTCAACCCTGAACCCTACACGGTAAACCCTGCAACCCTAAACCCAAAACCTTAAACCCCTAAACCCAAAACCCCAAGGGGTATCCAGGCTGATCAATTCATTATTGATCTGTCACACGACCCAAGTGTTGCAAGCATGACTGCGCTGCCTGTACGTTGTTGGGTTGCTGGCTTATCTTAGCAATCTCTTCTGGTACTCCTAAACCCGAAACCCTCTTTATGTTCTTTCTCAACAAGCTAGCATGGAGTTCAACTGGCCCGAGCACGTCCCAACTATCACCCCTCTCCTGGCAGATGTCGCGGGGAAAGGTTGTTACTATTCAACAATGGCAGCAACATACATGGGATGGAGGAAGCCTTGTAGGACTCCCATAAGATTGTAAATTCGTATAGGGTACACGGTACAAGGCGTTGTAAAGTTGCCTCCATCCACAGTGGCTCTCTACTTCTTGGGAGCTGTTCGCTCTCCACATGTCGCTATGGCAGTACAATAACTGGTCACAACGATCGCGATTAGTTGCAGAAGCCTGCCCAGCACCGTTCTCGTTCGCAAATCTTCACCACTCTCTGCGGTTTTTCTAAAAAGCTCCTCCAACGTTAGTGCTCGGGAAGAAGGTAGTCTGAAAAGGTTCCCAAAAACCGGGTTTATCTTTTTTCCGAGCTACTGTTCGAACTTAGGCACTCATACTACAGGGACTGAGTCATGTTAAACGTGACGTGAAAGCCGTCACTTACATGCGCCGGGTTACCTTCCCGCTCGTACTTCCTCCTCTCCCTTCGGGGCTCAAAACTGGGTTGCTGTTAAGGANNTCCTTAACAGCAACCCAGAAAAGTCTTTGCCTCCATGCGCGCCAGCATTTCAGCATCAACGCACTTTCAGAGCGGAGTGCCAAGGCAGCTTTCAACTCCTCAGGAGTCCCAGCGCTGGAAATCCTTTAATGACCTGTGGGTAACCCTAGGGCTCTATGTCTATAAATAATACCTACATTGGGCCCCAAAGTCTATAAATATATATATATATAAACATGACCTACATTGGGCTATTTGGAGCCTTAGGGTAATGCTCCTGCATCTAGCGCTCCTATGTTTTCCATTGGAGCTATAACCAAAATTTTCCTTTCCTACATAACTTAAGGGACTTGGCTTACTTGTAAGCGACTATATTGGAGACTATACCGTGAAGGGCCCCGTATCAAGGCTAATATTGACAGTAGCGTATTTAAGACCGGGGGCTAGGGTTTAGGGTTTTAGGGTTTAGGGTCTACTCTCTGGGGGTTCGGATACGCTGGTCTTGAACCCTGAGATCTACACTACCCTGGTCAGCAACAGTCTTCTGTAAAAATGTGTACGATAGCTGGCAAGGCATTAAGGGGTTACGTCCCAGGATCTAGAATTATTTCCAGATGTCTCTGCAGTCTAAAGACTATACTCTAACTAACCGTAACCCTAGGGCTCCATGTCTATAAATAATACCTACATTGGGCCCCAAAGTCTATAAATATGACCTACATTGGGCTATTTGGAGCCTCAGGGTAAAGCCTCGAGTTTGGTAAGGTTCGGGGTTCAGGGCTCAGAGCTCGGGGTCGAGAGCAAAAAGGCTGACTTGTGTCACTCCACAGTCGGAAGGCGAAGAAGCGCAGTGACACCAAAGTGGTCCGAGAGCTCAACCGGAAACTGATGGTTCCTCGGCATAACCCTGAAGCCTTTAGGGTCTAGGGTTTAGGGTTGCTTTGGGTTCTATATCCCTAAAAGTCCTTGAGCCAATGGTAGTTATAAACCCGTACGCCTGGACCTCCCGAATACATGTAATGATCGCCCTTAACAGCGAAAAGAATGGGTGTATAGGCTATTAGTATTATGATGGGTATTTGGGAGGTCCAGGTAGACCCGAAACCTGTCTGGGCTTTGGGAGGGTTTGGTTTGAAAGGTCAGCGCTCCTTGAGGTTTTGTTGAATGTTTCGGATGTCGGGATTTGGAATGCGAGTTTGTATGTAGGGTTTAAGGTTTGGGTAGGCTGTAGGACTTCCCCATAATATGGGGTATCAAAAATACACTGGGAGGTATCGTCTTCATGACATTTACACCGTTACGGCTTTCGCAAGGAAGTGGATTTCAGGAGATATTGTTGAATCAAAAACCTCATCATGCAGCAATATCGCGGCGCCCAAGCACACGAAAAGCCAGAATGGGGCTCAATAATCCTCGTCTTGTCAGGCTTTCCAAGAAGCCCTGCAATATGACATACTGGCAGAGCATTCTCTCAACACCTACAACCTCAAACTGGAGGACTTCACGTGTAGACGCTGTAGCCGACAATTCGCAGCACATAAAAATGTGCGTGTGCACCAAGAAGAACTCCCACCACCCTTGCATCATGAACTTGCGGTACCTATGGTTGCTTCATGTTGCTTCCGAGAGCACTCGCTCAGGAAAGTGATTCCCTGCAACCTGAAACTCTTGATTGACCGCTAAGCCGGAACTCCCCGACTCCTCGGCCAAGAGACACTTATCTTGAGCGTATCTTAGAAGCACGAGGGAACGGTAGAGTCTGCTCCAGTATCATCCCATACCTAGAAGCTTCAGCCCTGAACCCGAATTTCAAAAACCCACGTTGTAGACCCTCAACCCCGTACCCTTGCCACCAAACTTGCATCAAGCGTAAGAACTCCAAACTCTGAAGCCCGAGCCCTACATCCTAAACACTAGCCCGTAGAGTCCAACCCCCTAAAATGCCGACTCCCCGACCTCTAGACTCTAGACTCTAGTGTTGGGTTTAGGGTAACCTCTAGCCCCAAGATTCTTCATTCTAAACTCAAAGCCCTGATCTCTACGTTCCGCCTAATTCCTTGGACAAGAGACACGTCAGGAATTGCCTCCGGCTCAAGTGGTGGCTCGTGCTGCATGCAGACACCTGCATGCCTGAACTGGTTCTGTTGGAATGGTATCAACACATAAAAACTATAGTGTAAACTCCTAGTATCCCCTTTAGTAGCCCCCGTGATACTCCTCTATATAATCCCGTGGGAAACCCCCCTGAAGGAGTTTAGACTATAGCTCAAGGTGCAATTGAGATTTAGGCAGAGGTGTTCAGGTTCCTCAAAGATTTCGGGTTGAGGGAGCGGGGTTAAAGACCTTAGGCTGATTTCTGACCCCTATCCCCAAACGCTATAACCCCTAGACCTCAATCCCACACATCCCAAACCCAAGGACCCCGCTTCAACACCCAATAAGCATCCTAGACCCTACACTGACCCAACCTGTCATGAAACCTGAAAAAAAGGGGGGCCCTTTGTAGACTACTGCCCTTCTGAAGGGAGCTATATTATGGGGTTCAAAACTCCAAGCTCTAAACCCTAATAAACCCTAAACCCTAAACCCAGACCCCAAACTCTAAACCCTAAACCCTTTGGGAGGGCAAAGCAGCTGAGAGGCTTCCAACCTTCCTTCAGTCGCTCATCTGCAAAGATGTAGTCAATCATCCTTTGCCACTCCAAGGTTTGGGGCTTAGGATCGAGGATTCAAGGTTTAGGGATTGGGGTTCAGGATTTAGGGTTTAGGGTTCGGGGTTCGGGGTTTAGGGTTCAAAGTTTAGGGTTTGGGGTTTTGGGTTTATGGTTTGGGGTCCCCCCATCCATATGCTAATAATGACTTCCCTATAGTACAACTATAGATATTGAGGGGGAATCTTGGGCTCAGATTTCGAGGTGCATGGCAGCAGTTTAGGGTCTAGTGAGCTTGGTGTGGATTTTGCCTGTGGGGCTTACAGTGTTCAGGAGTTCGGCATCATAGTGTTGGGGGCTTTGGATATACAGGGTAAACCGCTTGGGATGCCTGAAGCCCGGTCAGGGACTTAGGGTTTATACGGCTTAGGTTTAGGGTTTAGGGGTTTAGGGTTTAGGGCATGATTGCTGAACATGGTTGTGGCTCGTTCTCTCAAACGAAGCCTTTGCCGGGGTCCTTTCATGACTGGCCACAACCGAACATGCTCAAAAAATACTGTTGCTGGTACACCACTAAGCGCACCAGAACTAGCACATCCAGCGACTTTCAAAAGTTCACTTTGCTAGAACTTTGGTTCATGCGAATGGGATACCGTCTTTCGAGAACAGACAACTTCGAGTCTTCCAGCATCGTCCCCAGTTCAACTGGAGAAATGCATCTTACACCTCAACCTGCTGGCTTCTCAAAATGATGGGTCTGTCCAGATCCTGGAGCTATTTCAGGATTGTCGGAAATCAGCCCCCCCACCCGCTCCCGGTATGGATAAGGCTGGAGGGGCTGGAGTTCCCCAGAGCGCAAAATTGGAGAAACCCCACAGGCAACAGGTCTTCCTTTAAAGCCAAGAGTCTGAGAACGGCCAGTTGCCTCAGCTGAGCAGACTCAGGGACTTTGGATTTTAGGTTTCGCGCTGCAACAGAGAATAAGGGAAAATGTTGGACTTGTTTAGGTATGACGTAAAAGAAACCGGACACTATTACTACATAATAATGGGGTATATAAGGCAGATTTCAGTTTCGGGTTTAGCATACAGCTTTTAGAGTCAAAAAAGAGATTTACACACCGCTGAACTTTGATCAGGGCAAATTGGCATGGTTGAGGGTAGCTTGTACTGTAGACATCCATGAGGGTCGTTTAACCAGCAAGCATGACAGCTTCCGTTGCTGCAGTCTTCTGCAGTACCTAGATATAGTCCCCCTCAAGTAGATAGAATACTGGGTATATAGGGATCTTATTATCATATACTCAAAGCCATATTCTATCTACTTAAGGGGGACGGTACGTTCAACTTGAACTCTTGGACCCTGGCTTTGTGCTATGGCCATCAGGCAAATCTCGAGGCTCGCCTAGTAATTAGTTGTCCTGCTCTGCGACCTCAAACAAGATTGGGAAGCATAAGCACTACCCCTGGCCCACTGAACACAGCAGTTCGAAGCGAAGAAAAGTCAATGGGAGAGAACTCAGAAAGTTAGAAGCCCCAGGAGAAGCCACATCTGACGGATTAAGCTTTATAGTGTCTTGGGACAGCTGAACGAGAGAAAACAAGAACACGGCTGAAAATGGCAAAGCTGAAGTGAACCTCCCTGCCCCTAAACCCTAACTTATCAAGGCAGAAACTAGGCTCTGAAATCGAAGCTCTGCAACCGTACCTAGAGGCTCATAATGTGGTTGCTATTCCTGGGGTAGCTTAGGGTATAAGAGTTGAGAACTACTACCCCAAAAGGAACTAGAGCCAAAGCCCCCTCGCTAGACCCTATAGACCTTTTGCAATGATGTAGCCTTGGAAGTCACGCAGCCACCTACGTGTACGCGAGATTTGGTGTAGGGCTTACTAAATCTGAAGGTAACATAGAATAATAGCCTTTGTGGCTCTTTTGAAGGAATGTTGGGCACTCGTTTTACCATTTTTGAAGTCCATGTACAGTGCGCTTGGACATCAGAATGTGGTTGAAATCCTATGAACATGATCATGCCAATTACGTACTGGCTTGAGGAGTTCGTCAAAATGTGAGATGGCACTGAACAGTAGCTCAGAATGGGGCATAAGGTTTCTCTACACACAAGGTTCGCACGAACAGATCAACATCAGGTGGTGGTAACTGCGGGAAGTGTAGGACCTCTACTACGGTTCAGGGTCAAGGCTTCATCTATCCCAAAGGTCCAAGTATCCCGGGGCCAATTTAGGTAATATTTCTAGACCTCAGGACTCAATGTACATGTAAGTTGCCCGTAGATTTAGGAATTTCAGGGTTAGAACGTAGCATGTGCAACGTGCTGAGTTGGATGCGGTTGTTTTAATTGAACCCATTCTAATTAAGGACTTTGTGTTCAGGGGACATCCTATCGCTTTCACAAGAGCATCCACACTACACGAGCAGAGCAATTTCGGCTGGAACAGAACCTGTTGCATGCTGCATTCCTGATTTTGGCATCCGGGGTCCCCGAGGAAATGTGTGTAAGTGTAACATACAGCAAGGTCAGCTTGCACCGTAGAGCGTTCCCTCCTCCGAAGCTAACGTGAAAATTCGAAAAAGCGCGCATCTAGATAGACATGAATCTTCGTGGGCTTTACGTGGCGCCGTCACCCGAAGCATTTAGTCTGGCATGCTAAAAGAATCCACAAACAAACTCACAAAGCCTTGCAAGATGTATATTCATAAGACCCCAGGTGCGTCTAACAAAACCTTCGCCCAAGCCTATACCAAAGTCTCTTTCGTTACCATGAGAAGCACCCAATTCTACCCTAGAACGCTAAACTCTGAACCTTTGGGCACTTGGACACTCCGATGTTTTTCAGCTTCTATGTAGTCAGAGCTCCCGTTTTTTGAGACTGTGCGCGTAGCTACAACATGTATGCCTCAGGACATGCACCCAGAATCCTGCCAATATTGTTATTACTACAGATTTTTCTATGAAGACAATAGCTGCTAATAAATCTAAGACTCTAGGCTTTGGGAACTACAGCGAGAGCCTTGGTCGTCCTTGCCCATGACATCAAGAAGACGCCGGCCATGAATCTTGTAGGCCTGCAAAATTTGATGTGGCTGCGGGGGCTTAGGGGTTTATATCCTAAACCCTAAACGCTAAACCCTGAACCCTAAACCCTCCCAATAAGTCACACTGCTTGACATTAACTCCACCCTTTGTCATCCCCATGCAGACCTATGAAATCCAAATCAGGCCTACGAGACACAGCTATTGAGGGTTTAGGGGTTTAGGGTAGTTGGGGTTGCTCTTATGTTTAGGGTTTTAGTCTTGTCCGCCCATCCCCACGTTACCCCAAAAAGCAATGTAGGTAAAATTCATACACTTGAAGCCCCAATGCAGGCATTATTTGTAGATTTTCGGCCCATGCACAGTGGGTAGTACTCTTTAAGGCCGTAAGCAAACGTCTTGGCAGACGTCGAGCCAAGGGCAAAGGGTTTAGGGGTTTAGGGGTTTAGGGGCTTAGGGTTTATAGGGTTTAGGGTTTATAGGGTTCAGGGCATCCACTGCGTCTTTAGTAGGTAGATTCGCTGCCCTCAAGATCTTGACCTGGAGCTGGAAACCCAAACCCTACAGTAGTCTACTTGAAACCCAAACCCTTAAACCCTAAATCCCTAAACCTCTAGGCTCAACCCTAAGCGCCTAAGCCAAAAACCGCTAAACCCTGAATCCCTAAACCCTGAACCCCTAAACCCCTAACCCGTGAATGCCCAACGACCCATAATCCCTGAGGACGCAGCTATGCCCATGACATCACCATCGCCATACTCTTGCAGAGTAAAGCCTGGCTGGGCCAGGAGTTTAGAGTTTAGGGTCTAGGGATTGAGGATTAGGCTTTAGGCATTGGGGATTCAGTTTGGGGTCTAGAGTTTAGGACTTAGCGTTTGGGGTCGAGTTTTCAGAGTTTAGGCCATAGCTTTGCGGTTAAGAGGGGGTTTGGGTTGGTGCCTTAGGGTTGGACCGCAGCGCATAACGTCTTGGGATCTCGGTGCTACCAAAAACCTCGCGGGAGGACCTGAATGGCTGGTCCCTATACCTTAAACCTTGAACCCTGAACCCTAAAGCCTGAACCCTATAAACCCTAAACCCTAAGCCCGGAACCCTGATACCTAAACCTTAAACCTTGGTAGCGCAAACTCTCCCTGAATAGAGCAGTGGGAGGAACGGAATTTGGGGCCTGGGCTGCTTGGATCTAAGAGTACGACTTCATTAGGATAACACAAGATCTACGGAATTACGATTGTCACGAATGATATCTTAAGTGCTATTGCTAGCCTTGTCGTTATTCTTGCTGTTGTGGTTATTCCTATCATTTAGGTAGCATTTAGGCGAGAAGGCGTCATCATTCGCCTCCAAAGACGGAGCGGTTGAGAAACCTGGCCTTACTCAGTGCCCAGCATTTCATTATCATGCACTACAGATCTGGATTTCAATCAGCGAAGCCCATACAGAACTGCCAACCAAAACGGCGCAGCAGAAGCAGCAAGATGAAGAATGAAGCACACTCTTTAATCCTTTCCTCTAAATCTCGTTGAATCCTCAGCCTGTAGCATCAGGTTGCCGAGGACGTCAGCAAAGGGTCCATTGGAACAACTTCCGAAGTATCGCGCACAATGATAGCCAAGGGTGTCGAAGGAATATTCGTGCAGGCTGCGATAGGATGCGTGGTTGTCCATGATGATCTGGGATGGTGAATCAGGATAGAGCATGGGTCCGCACAACATTTGACGGCGCTTGGAATACGCACTATAAGCTGTGTTGGATTACTCGTTGTGGCAGGCAATAACCAGATTTACTCGCCATCATGATCGCTCTCATTTCTTACTATTACTGCTCAGACTCCTGCAGCCCAAAACACAAACAGCAGCTGGAGAACGAGGGCGTAATCAGTTTGAAGCCAACCTGGCTTTCTTGTATACTGGGCCTTGCTCTCATTGTGCAAGCCCGTATTCGCCCATGCTCGCAAGCCCAAACCCCAAAAGCCTAAGCGGTAACCCCGCAGAGCTTAATCCGCGGCACAAAATCCCAACCCCTATAGACTCTAAACTTACTTGTGCTTGTTAGAGGATGAGGAAAGAATCAGTGTAGGAGTCCCTGTAGCTAGTAACAGTCCCTGGTATCTTCATTCTCCACCAACCACCAGTAAGTCAAACTTACATCCCAAGACCGAAGTCATTCCGAATTACCCTGAATTGTGTCTTTTGAGTCTGCCTGTTTTGAAGCTGGTCTCGTTGATGGCCTTCAAAACCATGCTCCTGCGCTGGCCATGTGCTGGCTGCAGGGTGTAAGGGTCATATGAGCCATGGTCCAAGCCCCTAGTATCCCCCTTAGTTAGCCCTAGAGTCCCTAGAGTAGTCCCATAGATAATCTCCTATATAACCCCCTTCAAGGAGTTTAGACTATAGTGCATATGGAAGATTGCAGTACAATGTCAAGAACAAACACTGGAAAAGCACAGTCGTCTTTAGGCCGGCACCCAATCCTCCCAACCGCAAAGACACAAACACATGGGTGGTTGACAAAATTATGGTCCCTATTATACTACGGCACCTAATATTCAGGGTACCCAAACCCTAAACCCTAAACCCTAAACCCAACCACCCACATGAAGCCCGGAGCCTGAACAAACGGCATTAGGCTTGCGGGTTTGTTTAGGGGGTTTAGGGTTTCGAGTTTGCCCGTTTTTTACTGGGGGGTGAATAAGGAAAGAGGGTGTTTATATAGGGTTTGTATAGGGATTACATTCCCTTCTTCAGTACTAACCACCAGTAAGTTTTGGGCGGCTAGGGTATACGCCGTTATCACCGCTCTTAGACATAAACTGTCATTCTCTCTTCTCGTCTAAACTAGAAGCCCATCAGCCCTCAATCCTATAAGCCTGACTCTCGAACCCTCAACCCTGTACCACATCAACCTAAGCCCAGAAACCCTCAACCCAATGCCCCATAACCCACTCCAGCCTGAAACTCACTAACCAACCCTTGTTCAGCTCCTTGTAGAGAACCGCCCTTCGAAGATGTGCCGCTCGTAGCTGGCTTTGTTGGAGGGCCCCCTCGGTTCCAGGATTATAAGGTCTAGGAATATGTCACCCTATTCTACTATAGTAGTTTCCATTTTCTTTTCCATTATCCCTGTAAAACCCCAATATACTAGAGCAGTTTCCATTTCATTTTCCATTATCCCTATATAGGGTTATGTGGCTTAAGGTTTGCAGCTTGAGGTTTGAGGGGTTCAAGGCTTAGACTGCCTCAGGTCCTGAGCCTCCAAGGGTTTGAGCTTGGGGCTTCCAGACTGGGGAGCTTAACGTTTCATAGTTTAGGGTGTAGCGCAGAACGCCTAAGGTGCAGGAGATACACTGATGTGCAAGATCATTTAGGAGGACCCCCCACCCTGTAATAGTGGTAAAATCGAAATATAAGAGGACCCTAATATGATCCCTAGTATCCCCTATAGTCACTATTACTGGGTGGGGGGTCCACCTAAAATATCATGGAATCATATCCCTAAACCCTACACCCCATATAGCCCACTATAGTAGCTTTCATTCTCTTTTCCATTATTCCCAGCTAACCCCAATATGACCCTAATATTACCCAAGCAATACCATGGAATCATAATGCCGAAGTGGCTCAGGAAAACAATGCTCAAGCGATATCGTTCGCACATTGGTATGTTGCTAGGGTTTAAGGTTTAAGGTTAAGGGTTTAGGGTTTAGGGTTATTGTTGGAGGAAGTACCAGAAAGTCCGGAGTGAGAGCTAGGTGAAGCTGTTCCCTTGGGGTCGGGAAAGGCTTCACCTAGTCTTCGCTCCAGACATTTTTGATGTTACTCTATACGATGACAATTATTGTCAACCCACTCCACGTGCCGACGCGAGACTACGCAAGACTATGCTGTGGAGGCCAGAGGCTACCAAGGTGGTAACTCTTACATATCCTAAGTCTCCCAGTAACCCTCAAGGCATCCTTTTTCCTAATATCAGTCTCAATAAGGAGGCCGCCAAATAACAAGGGGAAAAAAGGTGCTACTGGGTTACCTGGTACCTGGAAAGCGCGGTAAGCCAGGGGAGTTTGCAAAAGCACCGTTTCAGAGCATACCCGAAGGGTCCATGTACCCAATGACTGGGTACAACTAGGATTTAGGGCTTGGGGTTTTGGAGTCCGTGTACCTAATAATTGAGTACTTGGGGTTTTGCTACTACTGTGGATCCGTAGTAATTGTGGTACAGGTTCTGGGTAGATATAGGATCAGTAAGTACTTGGAACCTGAAAATAGGGATATACAGGGGCCCGTATCAGAAACTGAAACCTGGAGATCTGTGCCTCATGAGTCTATGTGAGCTATAGTCTACACTCCTAGTACCCCTTGTAGTAACCTATTTTACAGGGGTTTAGGGCTTCGGGTTTAGGGTCTACACTCCTGTAGTAGTCCCCTATACAACCCCACTTAAGGAGATTAGACTCTAGTTCGCGCACTCAGAGGATCCTAAGTACCTATATATTGGATACGAATCCGAACCATAGTACTAATTCCAATTAAAGAAGCCCACTCTATACCACAAGGTTTTCATTTAAAAAACAAGGGTTTCTATAACAACCCTGGTACTTAGGATCCTCTGGGACACTCCATGGTCGACACAAAAAGCCTCCCGTGCGTTCCAAGTTTCGGTGGCGCGAGATTGATGTTGAAATCTCCGCCCATGATGACGTAGTCCTCGGTAACACGGTCCATAAACTTACTGGTTCTTAGTAGGGGATAATGGAATGTAATCCCTATATAATCCCTACATACTATGATCCCGCATTCCCTACTAAGACCCACTAAGTAGATTCAAGAAGCATCTCCATTCAGACACATTTGGATATGCATACTTTCACGTTGACGCCAACGTGCTCCTTGCATAGCCAACAAGATACCTTAGGTGGACCCCCCACCCAGTAATAGTGACTATAAGGGATAATAGGGATTCTATTAGGGTCCTCTTATATTCTTCTTATACCACTATTACAGGGTGGGGGGTCCTCCTAGAAGATACCCTAACATTACGCATGCTGCAGAGCTGAAGCCTGGGACGTGAAACCCAAATCCTGCAGCGCCCTACAAGGTCCTTGTAGCTTCCCAGAAGACTTCAGGATTCATTAGGGATTTGGGTCAGTCTGACGGTGCCAACAAATCCTCTTTATTCCTGAACCCTAAAACTTGAAAAAGGAACGAAGGAACCCCAGATCCGAAATCCCGAAATCCAAACCTCTCAGCGTGAAGGACATTTAAACCACAACTCGAAAGAGTATCTAAAACCCAGACTCCAAGCCCCTAGCCCTCATCTTCCAGGATTTAAAGTTTAGCGTTTAGGATCCAAGGCCCTGCATCTCCGAACACAAAATCATAGCCAACAATCCTCACAAATTGGGCCAAAAATGTCTAAACTTAAACCCTAAGCCCTACTCCCCTCATCGCAACGCCCCAGCAAAACCTAACCCCTAATTCTTGGAAATCTAAGCCCTAAACCCAACACCCTTGACCCCTAAGCCCTAAACTAAGCCGCAAACCCCTAAACCCTAAACCCTAAACCCTGAAACCCTAAACCCAAAATCCTAAACCCTAAACCCTAAACCCTAAAACCCTAAAACCCTAAAACCCTAAACCCTAAGTCCTGGCCAAGAGGCATTTTTGCTGGCGAACACTGCGAGCTGGCCTCAAACATAAGGGAGGCGAAGGTCCCACTTTTTGGAGTTTCTGTAAGGGTCTATGCTTGCAATAGGGGGTGTATGGGTTAGGGTTTAGGATTTAGGGGGTGTAGGGGTTAGGGTTTCGGATTTAGGGGGTGTAGGGTTTAGGGTCTAAGATTTAAGGGTTGTAGCGTTTAGGGCTTAGGGTTTAGGGAATAGGGATTAGGCTTACGGATTATAGGGTTCAGTGGGTTTAGGGATTAGGAGGTTTGGGGTTTTCCCTACGGGTCCAACAGTACTCAACAATCATATGCTCCCTCAAAACCTGTACGAAACTTACTCTGGAGCATCCAGTGACCCAGTCCTTGGGTGCATGCGCCACAAGGTTTTCGGGCGTGGGGCGTAGCATGCGTGTCAGGTTTCAGTTCTGGGGTTTACCGTTGAATATGCGGCGCTTGGAACGATGTTCTGATGCAGGGCCTTCAGCACAACTTGCTAATTTCGGGCTAAATGTCCCTCAGGCCTCCCCTGAGGAGTCCTGCTGCCGCTTTCAGGGGACTCCACTGCTTCAACGCTCTTTAGGCATGCAGAAGGGAAGTATTTCGTGAAAGTCAGATGAGGTGAAACGCTTTGACTTGACGAAGCCTGGACTTCTGGCCAAGACCTCATCCCGACAAGCAAGTTGATATAAAGAGTGGCAAAAAATGGCGCAACAGAAACGGCAAAAGTAGCAGTAAATAGAAAACTGCGAGGGGGCGCGAGCATGCCAGAACTGGGTTTTCTTCAAGTACATGCTGTGGCATCGCCTCAGACCAGAAAAACGTCTACAACGTGGCCTATTTCAAGGTCCACTGGTTCATGCCCTTCTATGATGTGAGTACATGTAGTACTGATCATTGGGTTGGGTATACACAGGCAAAACAGCACTCAATCCAAAACCCTAAACCTAAACCCTAAACCTTGAGCTTGAGAAGAAGCTCTGCAGCCCACACACCATTGGCACCACAGCCTAGGGCCTAGATCCCAAGCCTGCAAGACTCCTGTTTACTTCTTTCAATCTTAAGCCCAGAGCCTGTCTTGCAAGGACCCCAAGTAGGTAGAGCGATTGCCCAAAACCTTAAACACTGCTCAAGGATACCATTATTCTACATACTTTGGGGGCGCAGGTATTCCCAAACAACATCTGCACAGTGGGTAGAACAGGAGACAAAAGGAGACAAACTGGCCTCGAAGCTGGTGCAGCTCGTGAGCGCGCATCCTGGGATGTGGCAAGGGAAAAGTTTGAAAGTACCTGGGCCTTCAAACGGTTTAGGGTTTAGGGTTTAGGGTTTACGGTGTAGGGTTTAGGGTAACTATGTAGAAGTTGGAATTCCTTTTAGCCATTCCCGGACGTGCTTTTGAGGTCCAGGTATGCATTTCCAAATGTATGCCCTCGGCCGTTTTCAGGGAGCTCTCGGGGCCTAGAGGATACATGCAAAGATGCACACATACAGCACCTTTGGAGCCATAAACCCGAAGTCCCCACCCTCCGACCAGTTCAATCTATATCCCTATGTTTTTAGATGGCCCTAGATACCCCTAATACCCCCTATGCCCCATATATCCCATATAATCTGTATCCCTAAAACCTAGGGCGAGACCTAGGCTGTGAATATTGAGCCTTAGACCTGTGCACCTCAATCCTAAACCGTCAACTTCTAAACCGTGTGCCCAGTCGCTCGCCCGTGGCGTCGGTGCTTGGCGTCTGCAAGTGTAGGGCTGTGATGACAAACATGGACCTCAGCTTAGGGCGCTCGGGCTTAGGGGTTTAGGGACCTGGACCTCCCTAATACCCATAATAATGGACTTTAACCCCCAAAATAAGGGGTATATAGGCTAGTCTTATGAGTATTTGGGAGGTCCAGGTAGATGTGGGAGTTTGAGGGCTTTAGGGATTTAGGGATTTGTAGAGCTTTAGGCGCTTCATGGGGCTCAGGGTCGAGGGGCGTCGGTTTCGGTGTTTTTGGGGGTACCTGAACCCCAAAAGTATGTAGAATAATGACCTTTTGGGCTATTTTAAGGGGTTGTGAACTATCATTTTACCTACTTTTGGGGTTTAGGTACTGGCTAGAGGCCTCGGGCCTTTGTGGACTTTAAGGGGCTGAGAGAGTTTTGTGTACGGGTCGGGCGGTTGAGGGATCGGAGGGATCCAGGGCATATGCATACCCTAATTCATCCCTAGACCCTAAACCAGGGTGTAGGACAGGGATTGGAAGTTGGGGCAGAGTAGAGTACAGGTCGTTTTGGAGGAGAGGGCCCAGAGTTCACGAATACAGTGGTAGCGTTCTCTGCTGAGGCGGTTGGCTTTAGTTCACTGGCTTGGAAGCTCCTCTTCAAGATTCTGGAATCAGAGTTTTGTCGTTCGTCAATGAAGATCTAGGCTTGAGTCTGCCTGTGGGTGCTGCAAGACTCTGGAGATGAGATATGAAGCAGCAGCTTTGTTGAGATTTCCTGACTGAAGCACCCAAAGCTTTGCAGCTAAACTAGAAAAACACCTGCTGGGCCCCTCGTGTGAGTGGGGAGTGGTCTGCCCATCTTCATCTTGCTACTCTCCACCCCTCTCAGCTCTAAAAGCTAAGCGTCCAAGTACCCAATTAGGGAGTCAGTGGAGTTTGGGTCCGGGTAGTACTATTTTATAATACAGACTTCAGGAAATATGTGCGTATTGATCGCTTAGACCCTTACTGCAAAGTCTAAAGCTAGACTCATGCTACGGTTGGACCGGCTCACACCGAACCAGCTGAGAAATATTGGGTGACTCCGAGAATACGACATGGTCAAGACCTTAAGGACATGGGGGGTCGCTGAATTTGCATGGATAAAAATTCCGGCTCTAGAATTCTAAGGCTCCATTTACCCCAATGGAAGTATTATCTGTAGACTCTGGGGCCCAATGTAGGTATGACTTATAGACATGGGGCCCAGGGGGAAGGCTAATCTCAACAAAGCCTTCATCCTTGTAGTTTTGCTTAGGAGGACCCCCCACCCTGTAATAGTGGGTATAATAGTAACAGAAGAGGACCCGAATATAATCCTTATCATGTTTTATAGGCACAATTAGTGGGTATCGCATACTGTGGCTAGCACAGCGACTAGACCCAGCTCATCAGCAAAACTGTTCCTGGTCGTAACACACCAAACCACCATCCCATGGAGGAGTCCTCAGGGAACATGAGCTTGGTCCTTTACTCGAGGCACCCAACCTGTTGATGGAACAAGTCTCGCACCACTCTATATACCTTACACCCTCTGCGCAGTTTAACGTTTAGGATTAAGGGTTCTACCCTATGAACTACGCTACGTTGGGGATCTTAGCCCTGGTTTCTGAAGCCCTGCACTGCACCCTTGCTGTCACGGCTCCCAGAGGCGTGCTTGAGCCGCAGCAAAGCCCCTTCGTGCGCGGCCCGCCTTGCTTGCACGATGAAAATTAAGGTTAAGGGGGTGTAGGGTTTAGGGGGTGTAGGGTTTAGGGGGTGTAGGGTTCAGGGTATACGGTTGAGGATTTAGGGTTTTGTCGGGACATGCGCAAAACCCCTGTGTTTTCTGCACATTCTCCTAGGGTTAAAGCCGTGGAGTATCCCGCTCGGTGGGTGCTTGTGTCACGAACCCACTGCTGGGTATAGCTGACGCCCCTCATGTCTGACATGATAGAGCAGCATCGTAGTAAGAGCCATTTCTGGGTTCTTGCCACGCATACCCCTGGACCCTGGAAATTGACCTGCAATACGGGTCATATGAGCTATAGTCTAACTTCCTAGTATCCCCCTTATTAACCCCCTGTAGTAGTCCCCTATATAATCCCCTATATAACCCCCTTCAAGGAGTTTAGACTATAGCACATATGAGTAGTGTTTTTTGGTGGTTGAACCTAGTAAGATAATATTCCTTATATAAAATACTATACCCAAAAAGCTCTATATTGGGTACCATAGTATCCCCACTCCTATAGGTGTTTCCCGAAACCCTAAACCCTTTGGGTGGCTCGGTCGGATCATCCTACGAGTTTGGGCTCTTGCACTCAGTGAGGCTTAAGGCTGGGGGCATTGGTCCCTATAAGTGGCCCAAAAATACTCCCAATAATGGGTTTAGGTTAGGAGGACCCCCCACCCTGTAATAGTGGTATAATATGTATATGAGGACCCCAATATAATCCCTATTATCCCATAGTAGTCACTATTACTGGGTGGGGGGTCCACCTAAGGTTTAGGGTGTAGGGTTTATATTCTGGCCTCTATGCTCTATACATCCCCCTCCCTCCTCCTTCAGCACCAGTAAGCTGCGGATGACTCCCCAAACAGATCTCCGGTCGGAGCACCCAAGAAAAGAACCTCTTCTTTCCAACAACTCCCATGCTTCTGACTGAAACCTATAGTCGCCCTTAAGTAGATAGACTATGGGGTATATGGGGATCTTATTAGAATATACCCAAAGCAACATTCTATCTACTTAAGGGGGACTATTGCTACGGAGTTTGGCTTTTGCTCTTGGTGCCCAACATTATGGGCGTCTAGTGCTTATGAGGCTGCGTCCATCTGACCTTGTCCTCATACGCAAGATTGCAATCAAATGCTTGGACATACAAAACATGAATTCAACACATCGAAAACCATAAGGCCTACCAGGATCATCTCTTAATTAGCCCTAGAATCCCAAGACCCCCTTGCAAAAATGATCCGGACCCTTCATTCCAAAGCCCTTCACAACAGCTGCGTGCGGTGCCTTGACAAGTCTTCCAAGGACCTCAGTAGGAAATCGACATACAAGCAAAGATACTAAGAACAGGAAACTGTGAATAGTGTAGGATGTATAGTACTGTACCATAGAGTCTAACGTCTACCGCAGTGTAGTATAATGTGGTAGATAGTTAAGTATAGTAGAGCACAGTACTGTAAAATGCAGTAGAGCGTAACATGGTAAGGAGTAATCTCGCGTAATGTAGTATGCAAATGCAAAACATGCAAGGTTGCATTGAAAGTTCGCAAGGACTTACTTTCCTTGGATCCCCAGGAAAATTCTGGGGCTACCCCATTCCGATGATGCGGCGAATCTTGAACGCTAAAAGCTTTGAAGCTTCAAGCTATATGCTGATAAGCCAGATTGCTTGCCACACGTCAGCACATGCAAGGCATGAGAAAACCTACCGAGGATTTGCAGCAAATAAAACCAGACACGCGCACGCACAGACACACCCCAAAAAAGCACCGTCCCAGCATAAGCAGCTCAAGCAAGAGCCAGCTGATGGCAGCCGAAATCGGAAAAAAACAAAAACATGCTTCAGAACCAAAGAACCCAACAAAACCTCAAGAAACGTAGGGGACACCCAGAAAGGGAAGCACCTTTTCAGCCCGAAGCCTTGTCTTTTATATTGGGGTTGTCTTGGGATAATGGAAAAGAAAATGGAAACAACTATAGTATATTGGGGGTATAGAGGGGTTATATTGGGATAATGGAAAAGAAAATGGAATCTACTATAGTGTTACTCACAGCTGCCCGGACACCCGTCTTGACTGCTCTCCAGCGACTGCCCTTTGGGGAGCTTTGTAATCCTGGGCTGACGACTATAGTTGAGTCCTAAATATTACTTTGCAAAACTGGCTTCAGGTGTTCAGACATCGGGCTTCAAGTCTTGTCGGATCCACTCTTGACTTCAGGTTTTGGACTTCAGGCGTTGCAGCGGGGTAGGATTTGTGCTCAGGGAGGGGCGATTCATCCAGATGAATACTGGGATGCAAAAGCCTCTACTGGCTTTGGAGGTAGGATGAGTAAACGGTTTCGGGTTGTCAGCCGGCTAAAGTCTCCATGTAAATCAGCTGCGGATGCCATAGGCGCAAGGAAACAAATAGGCAAGCCCCCTGACCTTCCCCTAGACCTTAAGCACTGCAGGCCTAACCAGCAGCTTGCCCTAAATGCATACGTTGGCAGTCCCAAAGGGCGATCTATAGCATATACCTGGGTCCCGAAGTACTTACATGGGAACCCCTGCGGGCCGTAAGTATATACTATATACCCAACCTAAACCCTGAACCCTGAACCTTAAGTCCTATGCCTACGTGGACCCTTTGGCAATTCAAAACAAAAATGCAACTCCTTCTCAGATCAGTAGGGTTGTTTTGGTAAGATTACATTCCTTATATAAGATATGGTACCCCCAAAAGGAGGATATAATCTTACTCTACATAGGGTACCATAGTATCCCCAAATAACTCAGATGTAGGCCACCACTGGAGCTCAGCCGAGCTGAGACAGCAGACGGGGACTTCTCATCCAGCAATAGTGACTATAAGGGATAATAAGGGTTATATTATGGGTGTAGGGATTAGGGTTTAGGGATTGGGGTTTAGGGATTAGGGTTTAGGGGTCCAAGTATACAAGAAATATCAAAAAATGGAGAATCAAATAGAACAGATAATGGAACATGAAATGGAAACTGCGGTAATAAAGGGGCTATATATGGATCCAAGTATACGTACAACTAATACCTACCCAGGGCCTTCAAGGCCATAAACATTGCCTACATGGGCTAATTATTTGGATCCTCAGGGATTATTCCAATATGACTTCGCGGTGCTTATGGCTTTGCGTAAGGTGGCCTGGATGTTGTTTCCACCCTACATGACTTTGAATTGACATGAATTCTCTTGCGCATATGAACCATTGTCTAAACTCCCGTCCCCGCCTCAGTAACCCCTATACTACTCCCCTACATAATCCCCTATATAATACCCTTTAAGGAGTTTAGACCTTAAACCCTAACCCCTAACCCTATATAATCCCCGATATAGGGCCCTTTTAAGGAATTTGGACTATAGCTCATACGTGACGTGTGAGGGATAAGGGAAAATCCTCCATCTGCACGCTGCAGAGCTGCAAGTACCACACATGCAGCTAGGGTTTAGGGTTTAGGCTTTAGGGTTTAGGGTTCCTCCACGTGTTAAGCCTCATGCCGCAACGCTTGCCCCCTGAAGGAGGACTCATATGCTAGCCACACGCAGATTTTACGGGTTGGGATAACCAAGATGCCCTGGTCATTCTTTGGAACCACTGCAGTCAGCATAAGACTACCATGTGTATAGAAGGGGGACCCCCCTACCTTCAGCAACAAGCAGATTTCTCTTATACAGCAAAGAAAGGTAACTTCTCGAATTCCTTAATGGAGTGGCTCGCATCAGCCTCCTTTTGTTCAAGCGTATTCGCTTTAGTACCTTTTCCGCCGCAGAAGTTCAATGACTGGTACGCATGCTTCCGCAAAACTTACCTGCAAGCGCCACCGCATAAATGCCAGCATTTCACACTGTTGAAACACGAACCTACAACCCTTAACTCTAAGTCCCTCAACCCCAGACGCCTAAACCCTACACCGATAAACACCTAAAACCTCACCCTAAACCCTACACCCGAGACCCTAAACTTTCCAATCATAGTCAAATCCAAGACTCAGCTCACTGAAGCAAACATTGCAAGCAGCAGCCCCATCGGTGCCCCATATGCAGGTAACCTTTGGTTTGCCATGCCTGGGTCTCAGTCAAGGGGTTTAGGGTGTTCGAAAACTCCCGTTTCCTTGTTGGGATAGCATAACAATCAGTCATACTTCATGAGTCATGTTCCTTATTGTATAAGTAGTGTGCATATTGAAATACGACCCAACTCTAGGGTTAAGGAGGGCTTTAGGGGTTAAGTTTGCAAGGCTTTCAAGCTGCTCAAGCGTGGTGTAGTACGCCTACAGTCACCCTCAAGTAGATAGAGTATGGAGTATATGGGGATCTTCCTATAACATACCCGAAGCATTATTCTAGCTACTTAAAGGGGGACTGTAAACTTACACGTACTTTCAAGAACCGCTTGGACTACACCGAGCTTTTCAAAGAATTGTAACTGGTGAACTGCTGGGCGTGACAAGCGAGTTCCCAGTATCAGCTCCCAAAACCTGTCTGTGGACTACGAGGCCGCAAAAATTCAAATCTACAAGTGATGCTGTATCTCTACACAGACTCAGGTTTGCAGCCCAGGCACACCGCTGAAACCTCATAGCCCAGGTCCGACCGGATGAAGTTGGGAAACGCAAAGTCCTGCAATCAAATGTGCTTCGCCAAGAATGTGGGATGAGGGTTGGAAGCTAACAGGTCACAGGGATTGAGGTGAGAACGCTCGTGAAGTCAGCGTTGATCGCAGAGGGATTTCTATACAGAAAGGGTCCAGTTACGCAGTTGGTATGTACGGAGGACACAGAGTATCCGGAAAGGAACCCATGTCACATTGTCCGCAGACCAATCACTACTCTACGCCGTGACATAGGGGAGATGAATGCTTCGCCAATCCTGGTATACCCACTTCGGAGCTTGTCTAGGCAGGATAACCCCTTAACCCTAAATCCTTAAACCCCGAAACCCCTAAACCCTAAACCCTTAAACCCCGAAACCCCTAAACCCCTAAACCCTTAAACCCCTAAACCCTCAACCCTAAACTTGAGCACCGCTGTCCTCGTCATTCCAGCACACCAAGACCTCGTCGTGGAAGCGCAGACAGGAGTAGCCTGGTTACGAGGTTCCAGGACGCAGATTAGGTCTAGGGCTAGGGTTTAGGATTTAGGGTGTAGGATTTAGGGTTTAGGATTTAAGGTTTAGGGTGCAGGGTGTAGGATTCAGGGCTTAGGGTGTGGGATCTAGGGTTTAGGTTTAGTATTCAGGGCTGAGAGTAAAGACGTTACCCAGACACAGACTCAGCCTTAATCTAAATCAAGGCTCCTGGTACCTTGTCGCCAATTTTCCATGTCCTATAAAGCCTACGACGGACCCGGACCATGCTCCGAAAAACTGCCGGAGCAAAATTTCCATCACTGCCACAGCCATGCCCGGAACTTCTTAGAGTGCAGAAATGATGGGTCCACTTATCGGAGCCCTTGCAACAAACACCAAACACTGCATCTTGGGACTTGCCAGGCTTCATGCCGCGAAGAACCCAGCCCAAAGGCTCCATGTACCCAATAACTAGATGCTTGGGATTTTTTGTCCTGGTAACTGCAATAGAGGTTTTTTGTAAGCATATCGGCCATATTCTAAACTCCTAGTATCCCGCCTCATCACCGCCACAATACTCCCCTATATAAGCCCCTTAAGGAATGTAGACTATAGCCCACATGATTATTAGGTACTTGGACATTGAGGGAAGGCTCCTGAATAGCTTGTGTTTCAAGCTTGTCAGGTTGATGGGTTTCCCAAAATCTGTTTGAGGTTCCCCATAGTAAGATATGGATTGTACTATTTTGGGGTCTACATTGCGGTTTCCCCATTTTTCGGGAAACTACCATTTTGCGAATGAGCTTGCGAGCCTTTGGGTGAGGTCTGGGACAGGAGGCTCTCTCGCCTTTCTTGGCATAGGCCTCTGCTACATCTTAATTAAAACCACGGAAATGGACCCGCAAAGTGTTGCAGCCTGTTAGAGGCCCTGAGGCCCTGCTAGCCCTAAGTGCAGGTACTTCATTGGGCTTGGAGCAGGAAAGTCTCGAAAGTGGCATTCAACGCAAGTTTATACAGTGGCTCGGGAGCTTCTGAGGCTTCTCAACATATTGGCTGCTACACACCAACCCACTCAAGTGGCAACGCGCCTGGATTTGACCTGCTTCAAGCCAAATCCTCTTCAAACTGCTACTAATCGAAACGGCCGTCTTGGGCTTTGGGTCATTCGAAGACAGCTATCTGTTTAGCTCGCTTCTTGGGAGGGCTCTAGTCTCCACCCTAGTAACAACCCTTCCAAGCCGTAGATACTGCCCATGTAACACCTCGTAACTGATTATGTCTTGGTAGGCAATACTAGGGAATAAGGGAATACAATCCCTATGTAACTCCTATATTTACTCCCTTCTTCCCTACTAAGAACCAGTAAGATAAGGCGAGGTTCTTGTTATAAGTTATAGGTGAGCAGCCTCTTTCCTCCATGCCCTCCTCGAAATCTACCTTCCGGCCTTCGACATCGAGGTCAGCCGGGAAGTGACGAGATTCAGGGTTTAGGCTCACAATTTAGGGTTTAGGGGTTAGGGTCTAGGGCCTAGGGTCTAGGGTCTATAGGCAGGGTTTAGGGTCTAGGGTTTAGGGTCTAGGGTTTACAGTCTAGTGTCTAGGGTTTAGGGTCTAGGGTTTAGAGTTTAGGTTGTAGGGTTTAACGTTCCCTGCATGAGGATATACCGGTTTTTAGTAGGGAACAAGAGGATATATTATATAGCATTTAAATAGGATACCGGTTTTGGAGGATTATATTATTATTGGGTACTTGGACCCTTTGGGGTACTCATGTCTATGCCTATACGCTTTTTAGTCTGGCCAGAAAATAGCTTTTACAGGCTTGTAGAGCCCGAGACTACCCAGATCCCTTTCAGGGACCCCATAAGGATCGCTTATGGGCATCCCGTAATTGATAAAACCACCCCTAATAATAAATA